>JAJLRB010001680.1:0-88839 GCA_020976825.1 Odocoileus hemionus
TTGACTCCAGAGCCATCCCCCGTTCCCCATCAAACACGACCTGAGGCTTGACTCCCTTTAGGCAACTCCAGAGGTTCCCCGAGAACAACGGGCCAAGTCTAGAGGAGTACCAAGTTCAGCAGAGCAACTCGAGGACCTGCTCCGTGTACCCCAAATTGCCTCGAGATGAGAGCTGATTCCCTGGCTTAGACTCAAGACGTAGGCCACCTTTCCACAAGCCCCTCAAGAGGAGGCTTCTCTCACTCAGCAATAGGTATGAGGGAGGGACCCTGAGATTGCTGCCCTCAATGGGCATATACACCGAGAAGCCCTGACTCGAAAGGAGGCCGGCTTTCCTTGCAGTGGCTTGAATACAGTCTAGTCTTTCATCTCACAAGCTGAAGGGATGTCTGCACCACCTGTGGAGTCCCCTAGAGAAAGCCCTAGGTCCCCGACTCCTTTCGACGGAATGCCTCACATGCCTCTGACACCTCGAGAGCACGCAGAGCTCACTGCTTCAAAATTTGACGGAGCCTGACTCCTCTTGAACATTGACAGGAATCCCAGTATCCCTGTGGCTACTGGAAAGGGACCCTGGGTCTCCCGACTCACCTCGAGAAGCGTTCCTTTTGCCCTGCCAAGCCTCGAAGAGACTCCTGAGGTGTCCCTCGTAACTCGACAGGAGTCCTGACTTCGTTGAACCAACACGAGGGTTGAAGGGCCATCCACGCCGTAAGTCGAGAATGTACCCCAGGTCCCCGCCGCAACTCGAGAAAAACCATGAGACTTCCCCCCCTCCAAGCGAGATGAGGCCCGATTCCCCTGCACTGCATGCAGAGCAATTCCGTGAGCCCCCTGAAACATGTCAGGAGCGTCGACTTGCTTGATGGATGTCGAGACAGTCCGCAAAAACACTGTCACAAGTAGAGAGGGACCCTGAGGTCACACCAGCATCGCGAAGGAGCTCCATGGGCCCCAAATCAACTCGAGATGAGGCCCGCTTCCCTGCATTGACTCCAGAGCCATCCCCCGTTCCCCATCAAACACGACCTGAGGCTTGACTCCCTTTAGGCAACTCCAGAGGTTCCCCGAGAACAACGGGCCAAGTCTAGAGGAGTACCAAGTTCAGCAGAGCAACTCGAGGACTGCTCCGTGTACCCCAAATTGCCTCGAGATGAGAGCTGATTCCCTGGCTTAGACTCAAGACGTAGGCCACCTTTCCACAAGCCCCTCAAGAGGAGGCTTCTCTCAGCAATAGGTATGAGGGAGGGACCCTGAGATTGCTCCCTCAATGGGCATATACACCGAGAAGCCCTGACTCGAAAGGAGGCCGGCTTTCCTTGCAGTGGCTTGAATACAGTCTAGTCTTTCATCTCACAAGCTGAAGGGATGTCTGCACCACCTGTGGAGTCCCTAGAGAAAGCCCTAGGTCCCCGACTCCTTTCGACGGAATGCCTCACATGCCTCTGACACCTCGAGAGGCACGCAGAGCTCACTGCTTCAAAATTTGACGGAGCCTGACTCCTCTTGAACATTGACAGGAATCCCAGTATCCCTGTGGCTACTGGAAAGGGACCCTGGGTCTCCCGACTCACCTCGAGAAGCGTTCCTTTTGCCCTGCCAAGCCTCGAAGAGACTCCTGAGGTGTCCCTCGTAACTCGACAGGAGTCCTGACTTTCGTTGAACCAACACGAGGGTTGAAGGGCCATCCCCGCCGTAAGTCGAGAATGTACCCCAGGTCCCCGCCGCAAACTCGAGAAAAACCATGAGACTTCCCCCCTCCAAGCGAGATGAGGCCCGATTCCCCTGCACTGCATGCAGAGCAATTCCGTGAGCCCCCTGAAACATGTCAGGAGCCCTCGACTTGCTTGATGGATGTCGAGACAGTCCGCAAAAACACTGTCACAAGTAGAGAGGGACCCTGAGGTCACACCAGCATCGCGAAGGAGCTCCATGGGCCCCAAATCAACTCGAGATGAGGCCCGCTTCCCCTGCATTGACTCCAGAGCCATCCCCCGTTCCCCATCAAAATACAAAACACGACCTGAGGCTTGACTCCCTTTAGGCAACTCCAGAGGTTCCCCGAGAACAACGGGCCAAGTCTAGAGGAGTACCAAGTTCAGCAGAGCAACTCGAGGACTGCTCCGTGTACCCCAAAATTGCCTCGAGATGAGAGCTGATTTCCCTGGCTTAGACTCAAGACGTAGGCCACCTTTCCACAAGCCCCTCAAGAGGAGGCTTCTCTCTCAGCAATAGGTATGAGGGAGGGACCCTGAGATTGCTGCCTCAATGGGCATATACACCGAGAAGCCCTGACTCGAAAGGAGGCCGGCTTTCCTTGCAGTGGCTTGAATACAGTCTAGTCTTTCATCTCACAAGCTGAAGGGATGTCTGCACCACCTGTGAGTCCCTAGAGAAAGCCCTAGGTCCCCGACTCCTTTCGACGGAATGCCTCACATGCCTCTGACACCTCGAGAGGCACGCAGAGCTCACTGCTTCAAAATTTGACGGAGCCTGACTCCTCTTGAACATTGACAGGAATCCCAGTATCCCTGTGGCTACTGGAAAGGGACCCTGGGTCTCCCGACTCACCTCGAGAAGCGTTCCTTTTGCCCTGCCAAGCCTCGAAGAGACTCCTGAGGTGTCCCTCGTAACTCGACAGGAGTCCTGACTTCGTTGAACCAAACACGAGGGTTGAAGGGCCATCCCCGCCGTTAAGTCGAGAATGTACCCCAGGTCCCCGCCGCAACTCGAGAAAAAAACCATGAGACTTCCCCCTCCAAGCGAGATGAGGCCCGATTCCCCTGCACTGCATGCAGAGCAATTCCGTGAGCCCCCTGAAACATGTCAGGAGCCTCGACTTGCTTGATGGATGTCGAGACAGTCCGCAAAAACACTGTCACAAGTAGAGAGGGACCCTGAGGTCACACCAGCATCGCGAAGGAGCTCCATGGGCCCCAAATCAACTCGAGATGAGGCCCGCTTCCCCTGCATTGACTCCAGAGCCATCCCCCGTTCCCCATCAAACACGACCTGAGGCTTGACTCCCTTTAGGCAACTCCAGAGGTTCCCCGAGAACAACGGGCCAAGTCTAGAGGAGTACCAAGTTCAGCAGAGCAACTCGAGGACTGCTCCGTGTACCCCAAATTGCCTCGAGATGAGAGCTGATTCCCTGGCTTAGACTCAAGACGTAGGCCACCTTTCCACAAGCCCCTCAAGAGGTGGCTTCTCTCAGCAATAGGTATGAGGGAGGGACCCTGAGATTGCTGCCTCAATGGGCATATACACCGAGAAGCCCTGACTCGAAAGGAGGCCGGCTTTCCTTGCAGTGGCTTGAATACAGTCTAGTCTTTCATCTCACAAGCTGAAGGGATGTCTGCACCACCTGTGGAGTCCCTAGAGAAAGCCCTAGGTCCCCGACTCCTTTCGACGGAATGCCTCACATGCCTCTGACACCTCGAGAGGCACGCAGAGCTCACTGCTTCAAAATTTGACGGAGCCTGACTCCTCTTGAACATTGACAGGAATCCCAGTATCCCTGTGGCTACTGGAAAGGGACCCTGGGTCTCCCGACTCACCTCGAGAAGCGTTCCTTTTGCCCTCGAGAATGTACCCCAGGTCCCCGCCGCAACTCGAGAAAAACCATGAGACTTCCCCCTCCAAGCGAGATGAGGCCCGATTCCCCTGCACTGCATGCAGAGCAATTCCGTGAGCCCCCTGAAACATGTCAGGAGCCTCGACTTGCTTGATGGATGTCGAGACAGTCCGCAAAAACACTGTCACAAGTAGAGAGGGACCCTGAGGTCACACCAGCATCGCGAAGGAGCTCCATGGGCCCCAAATCAACTCGAGATGAGGCCCGCTTCCCCTGCATTGACTCCAGAGCCATCCCCCGTTCCCCATCAAACACGACCTGAGGCTTGACTCCCTTTAGGCAACTCCAGAGGTTCCCCTGAGAACAACGGGCCCAAGTCTAGAGGAGTACCAAGTTCAGCAGAGCAACTCGAGGACTGCTCCGTGTACCCCAAATTGCCTCGAGATGAGAGCTGATTCCCTGGCTTAGACTCAAGACGTAGGCCACCTTTCCACAAGCCCCTCAAGAGGAGGCTTCTCTCAGCAATAGGTATGAGGGAGGGACCCTGAGATTGCTGCCTCAATGGGCATATACACCGAGAAGCCCTGACTCGAAAGGAGGCCGGCTTTCCTTGCAGTGGCTTGAATACAGTCTAGTCTTTCATCTCACAAGCTGAAGGGATGTCTGCACCACCTGTGGAGTCCCTAGAGAAAGCCCTAGGTCCCCGACTCCTTTCGACGGAATGCCTCACATGCCTCTGACACCTCGAGAGGCACGCAGAGCTCACTGCTTCAAAATTTGACGGAGCCTGACTCCTCTTGAACATTGACAGGAATCCCAGTATCCCTGTGCCTACTGGAAAGGGACCCTGGGTCTCCCGACTCACCTCGAGAAGCGTTCCTTTTGCCCTGCCAAGCCTCGAAGAGACTCCTGAGGTGTCCCTCGTAACTCGACAGGAGTCCTGACTTCGTTGAACCAACACGAGGGTTGAAGGGCCATCCCCGCCGTAAGTCGAGAATGTACCCCAGGTCCCCGCCGCAACTCGAGAAAAACCATGAGACTTCCCCCTCCAAGCGAGATGAGGCCCGATTCCCCTGCACTGCATGCAGAGCAATTCCGTGAGCCCCCTGAAACATGTCAGGAGCCTCGACTTGCTTGATGGATGTCGAGACAGTCCGCAAAAACACTGTCACAAGTAGAGAGGGACCCTGAGGTCACACCAGCATCGCGAAGGAGCTCCATGGGCCCCAAATCAACTCGAGATGAGGCCCGCTTCCCCTGCATTGACTCCAGAGCCATCCCCCGTTCCCCATCAAAAACGACCTGAGGCTTGACTCCCTTTAAGGCAACTCCAGAGGTTCCCCGAGAAACAACGGGCCAAGTCTAGAGGATACCAAGTTTCAGCAGAGCAACTCGAGGACTGCTCCGTGTACCCCAAATTGCCTCGAGATGAGAGCTGATTCCCTGGCTTAGACTCAAGACGTAGGCCACCTTTCCACAAGCCCCTCAAGAGGAGGCTTCTCTCAGCAATAGGTATGAGGGAGGGACCCTGAGATTGCTGCCTCAATGGGCATATACACCGAGAAGCCCTGACTCGAAAGGAGGCGCGGCTTTCCTTGCAGTGGCTTGAATACAGTCTAGTCTTTCATCTCACCAAGCTGAAGGGTATGTCTGCACCACCTGTGGAGTCCCTAGAGAAAGCCCTAGGTCCCCGACTCCTTTCGACGGAATGCCTCACATGCCTCTGACACCTCGAGAGGCACGCAGAGCTCACTGCTTCAAAATTTGACGGAGCCTGACTCCTCTTTGAACATTGACAGGAATCCCAGTATCCCTGTGGCTACTGGAAAAGGGACCCTGGGTCTCCCGACTCACCTCGAGCGCGTTCCTTTTGCCCTGCCAAGCCTCGAAGAGACTCCTGAGGTGTCCCTCGTAACTCGACAGGAGTCCTGACTTCGTTGAACCAACACGAGGGTTGAAGGGCCATCCCCGCCGTAAGTCAGAGAATGTACCCCAGGTCCCCGCCGCAACTCGAGAAAAACCATGAGACTTCCCCCTCCAAGCGAGATGAGGCCCGATTCCCTGCACTGCATGCAGAGCAATTCCGTGAGCCCCCTGAAACATGTCAGGAGCCTCGACTTGCTTGATGGATGTCGAGACAGTCCGCAAAAAACACTGTCACAAGTAGAGAGGACCCTGAGGTCACACCAGCATCGCGAAGGAGCTCCATGGGCCCCAAATCAACTCGAGATGAGGCCCGCTTCCCCTGCATTGACTCCAGAGCCATCCCCCCGTTCCCCATCAAACACGACCTGAGGCTTGACTCCCTTTAGGCAACTCAGAGGTTCCCCGAGAACAACGGGGCCAAGTCTAGAGGAGTACCAAGTTCAGCAGAGCAACTCGAGGACTGCCTCCGTGTTGGTGTTACCCCAAATTGCCTCGAGATGAGAGCTGATTCCTGGCTTAGACTCAAGACGTAGGCCACCTTTTCCACAAGCCCCTCAAGAGGAGGCTTCTCTCAGCAATAGGTATGAGAGGGGAGGGACCCTGTGAGCGCGGTATTGCGCCGGAATTGCCAATGGGCATATACACCGAGAAGCCCTGACTCGAAAGGAGGCAGGCTTTCCTTTCACCCTGCAGTGGCTTGAATACAGTCTAGTCTTTCATCCTCACAAGTCTGAAGGGATGTCTGCCCACCACCTGTTGGACGTCCCTAGAGAAAGATATCTAGGTCCCCGACTCCTTTCGACGGAATGCCTCACATGCCACCATCTGACACCTCGAGAGGCACGCCAGAGCTCACTGCTTCAAAATTTGACGGAGCCTGACTCCTCTTGAACATGGACAGGAATCCCACTGTATCACCTGTGGCTACTGGAAAGGGACCCTGGGTCTCTTACTCGACTCACCTGTCGAGAAAAGCGTTCCTTTTGCACCTGCCAAGCCTCGAAGAGACTATTAACTGAGGTAGTCCCTCGTAACACGACAGGAGTCCTGACTTCGTTGAACCAACACGAGGGCATTGAAGGGCCATCCCCGCCCAGTAAGTCGAGTTAATGTACCCCAGGTCCCCGCCGCAACTCGAGAAAAACCATGAGACTTTTTAGCCCCACTCCAAGCGAGATGAGGCCCGATTCCCCTGCACTGCATGCCAGAGCAATTCACGTGTGAGCCCCCCGTGAAAACATGTCAGGAGCCTCGCCACTTGCTTGATGGATGTCGAGACAGTCCGCAAAATCACTGTCACAAGTAGAGAGGGACCCTGAGGTCACACCAGCATCGCGAAGGAGCTCCATGGGCCCCTAAATCAACTTCGAGATGAGATGCCCGCCACTTCCCCTGCATTGACTCCAGAGCCATCCCCCGTTCCCCATCAAACACGACCTGAGGCTTGACTCCCTTTAGGCAACTCCAGAGGTATTCCCGAGAAGTAGAACAATGACGGGCCAAGTCTTAGAGGAGTACCAAGTTCAGCAGAGCAACTCGAGGATGCTCCGTTGTGCCCCAAATTTGCCTCGAGATGAGAGCTGATTCCCTGGCTTAGACTCAAAGACGTAGGCCACCTTTCACAAGCCCCTCAAAGGCTGGCTTCTACTCAGCAATAGGGGTATGAGGGAGGGACCCTGAGATTGCCCTTGCCTCAATGGGCATATTCACCCGAGAAGAAGCCCTGACTCGAAAGGAGGCCTGGACTTTCCTTGCAGTGGATTGGAATACAGGCTAATGTATTTTTTCATATCACAAGATGAACGGGATTGTCTGCACTACCTGCGTAGTCCCTTAGAGAAAGCAATTAAGGTCACGGAACACTCCTCTTCGGACGGAATTGCCCCTCACATGCTATTCTGACACAACGAGAGGCACGCAGAGCTAACTGCTTCAAAATATTTGACGGAGAATGAACTCCCTCTTGAAACTTTGACAGGAATCCCAGTATCTACATAGTGGCTACCTGGGAAAGGGCACCATGGGTTCTCCCGACTCACCTCGAGAAAGGTTCCTTTTTGCCCTGCAAAAGCATCGGAGAAGAGACTCCTGAGGCTAATCCCTCGAAACTCGACAGGAGTCCTGACTTCGTAGAACCAACACGGAGGGTTTTTGTGAAGGGCCTTCACCCGCCCGTAAGTCGAGAATGTACCCCAGAGACCCCGCCGCAACCGAGAAAAACCAGGAGACTTCCCCCACCAAGCGAGATGAGGCCCGATTCCCCTGCACTGCATGCAGAGCAATTCCGTGAGCCCCCTGAAACATGTCAGGAGCCTCGACTTGCTTGATGGATGTCGAGACAGTCCGCAAAAACACTGTCACAAGTAGAGAGGACCCTGAGGTCACACCAGCATCGCGAAGGAGCTCCATGGGCCCCAAATCAACTCGAGATGAGGCCCGCTTCCCCTGCATTGACTCCAGAGCCATCCCCCGTTCCCCATCAAACACGACCTGAGGCTTGACTCCCTTTAGGCAACTCCAGAGGTTCCCCGAGAACAACGGGCCAAGTCTAGAGGAGTACCAAGTTCAGCAGAGCAACTCGAGGACTGCTCCGTGTACCCCAAATTGCCTCGAGATGAGAGCTGATTCCCTGGCTTAGACTCAAGACGTAGGCCACCTTTCCACAAGCCCCTCAAGAGGAGGCTTCTCTCAGCAATAGGTATGAGGGAGGGACCCTGAGATTGCTGCCTCAATGGGCATATACACCGAGAAGCCCTGACTCGAAAGGAGGCCGGGTTTCCTTGCAGTGGCTTGAATACAGTCTAGTCTTTCATCTCACAAGGTGAAGGGATGTCTGCACCACCTGTGGAGTCCCTAGAGAAAGCCCTAGGTCCCCGACTCCTTTCGACGGAATGCCTCACATGCCTCTGACACCTCGAGAGGCACGCAGAGCTCACTGCTTCAAAATTTGACGGAGCCTGACTCCTCTTGAACATTGACAGGAATCCCAGTATCCCTGTGGCTACTGGAAAGGGACCCTGGGGTCTCCCGACTCACCTCGAGAAGCGTCCCTTTTGCCCTGCCAAGCCTCGAAGAGACTCCTGAGGTGTCCCTCGTAACTCGACAGGAGTCCTGACTTCGTTGAACAAACACGAGGGTTGAAGGGCCATCCCCGCCGTAAGTCGAGAATGTACCCCAGGTCCCCGCCGCAACTCGAGAAAAACCATGAGACTTCCCCCTCCAAGCGAGATGAGGCCCGATTCCCCTGCACTGCATGCAGAGCAATTCCGTGAGCCCCCTGAAACATGTCAGGAGCCTCGACTTGCTTGATGGATGTCGAGACAGTCCGCAAAAACACTGTCACAAGTAGAGAGGGACCCTGAGGTCACACCAGCATCGCGAAGGAGCTCCATGGGCCCCAAATCAACTCGAGATGAGGCCCGCTTCCCCTGCATTGACTCCAGAGCCATCCCCCGTTCCCCATCAAACACGACCTGAGGCTTGACTCCCTTTAGGCAACTCCAGAGGTTCCCCGAGAACAACGGGCCAAGTCTAGAGGAGTACCAAGTTCAGCAGAGCAACTCGAGGACTGCTCCGTGTACCCCAAATTGCCTCGAGATGAGAGCTGATTCCCTGGCTTAGACTCAAGACGTAGGCCACCTTTCCACAAGCCCCTCAAGAGGAGGCTTCTCTCAGCAATAGGTATGAGGGAGGGACCCTGAGATTGCTGCCTCAATGGGCATATACACCGAGAAGCCCTGACTCGAAAGGAGGCCGGGTTTCCTTGCAGTGGCTTGAATACAGTCTAGTCTTTCATCTCACAAGGTGAAGGGATGTCTGCACCACCTGTGGAGTCCCTAGAGAAAGCCCTAGGTCCCCGACTCCTTTCGACGGAATGCCTCACATGCCTCTGACACCTCGAGAGGCACGCAGAGCTCACTGCTTCAAAATTTGACGGAGCCTGACTCCTCTTGAACATTGACAGGAATCCCAGTATCCCTGTGGCTACTGGAAAGGGACCCTGGGTCTCCCGACTCACCTCGAGAAGCGTCCCTTTTGCCCTGCCAAGCCTCGAAGAGACTCCTGAGGTGTCCCTCGTAACTCGACAGGAGTCCTGACTTCGTTGAACAAACACGAGGGTTGAAGGGCCATCCCCGCCGTAAGTCGAGAATGTACCCCAGGTCCCCGCCGCAACTCGAGAAAAACCATGAGACTTCCCCCTCCAAGCGAGATGAGGCCCGATTCCCCTGCACTGCATGCAGAGCAATTCCGTGAGCCCCCTGAAACATGTCAGGAGCCTCGACTTGCTTGATGGATGTCGAGACAGTCCGCAAAAACACTGTCACAAGTAGAGAGGGACCCTGAGGTCACACCAGCATCGCGAAGGAGCTCCATGGGCCCCAAATCAACTCGAGATGAGGCCCGCTTCCCCTGCATTGACTCCAGAGCCATCCCCCGTTCCCCATCAAACACGACCTGAGGCTTGACTCCCTTTAGGCAACTCCAGAGGTTCCCCGAGAACAACGGGCCAAGTCTAGAGGAGTACCAAGTTCAGCAGAGCAACTCGAGGACTGCTCCGTGTACCCCAAATTGCCTCGAGATGAGAGCTGATTCCCTGGCTTAGACTCAAGACGTAGGCCACCTTTCCACAAGCCCCTCAAGAGGAGGCTTCTCTCAGCAATAGGTATGAGGGAGGGACCCTGAGATTGCTGCCTCAATGGGCATATACACCGAGAAGCCCTGACTCGAAAGGAGGCCGGGTTTCCTTGCAGTGGCTTGAATACAGTCTAGTCTTTCATCTCACAAGGTGAAGGGATGTCTGCACCACCTGTGGAGTCCCTAGAGAAAGCCCTAGGTCCCCGACTCCTTTCGACGGAATGCCTCACATGCCTCTGACACCTCGAGAGGCACGCAGAGCTCACTGCTTCAAAATTTGACGGAGCCTGACTCCTCTTGAACATTGACAGGAATCCCAGTATCCCTGTGGCTACTGGAAAGGGACCCTGGGTCTCCCGACTCACCTCGAGAAGCGTCCCTTTTGCCCTGCCAAGCCTCGAAGAGACTCCTGAGGTGTCCCTCGTAACTCGACAGGAGTCCTGACTTCGTTGAACAAACACGAGGGTTGAAGGGCCATCCCCGCCGTAAGTCGAGAATGTACCCCAGGTCCCCGCCGCAACTCGAGAAAAACCATGAGACTTCCCCCTCCAAGCGAGATGAGGCCCGATTCCCCTGCACTGCATGCAGAGCAATTCCGTGAGCCCCCTGAAACATGTCAGGAGCCTCGACTTGCTTGATGGATGTCGAGACAGTCCGCAAAAACACTGTCACAAGTAGAGAGGGACCCTGAGGTCACACCAGCATCGCGAAGGAGCTCCATGGGCCCCAAATCAACTCGAGATGAGGCCCGCTTCCCCTGCATTGACTCCAGAGCCATCCCCCGTTCCCCATCAAACACGACCTGAGGCTTGACTCCCTTTAGGCAACTCCAGAGGTTCCCCGAGAACAACGGGCCAAGTCTAGAGGAGTACCAAGTTCAGCAGAGCAACTCGAGGACTGCTCCGTGTACCCCAAATTGCCTCGAGATGAGAGCTGATTCCCTGGCTTAGACTCAAGACGTAGGCCACCTTTCCACAAGCCCCTCAAGAGGAGGCTTCTCTCAGCAATAGGTATGAGGGAGGGACCCTGAGATTGCTGCCTCAATGGGCATATACACCGAGAAGCCCTGACTCGAAAGGAGGCCGGGTTTCCTTGCAGTGGCTTGAATACAGTCTAGTCTTTCATCTCACAAGGTGAAGGGATGTCTGCACCACCTGTGGAGTCCCTAGAGAAAGCCCTAGGTCCCCGACTCCTTTCGACGGAATGCCTCACATGCCTCTGACACCTCGAGAGGCACGCAGAGCTCACTGCTTCAAAATTTGACGGAGCCTGACTCCTCTTGAACATTGACAGGAATCCCAGTATCCCTGTGGCTACTGGAAAGGGACCCTGGGTCTCCCGACTCACCTCGAGAAGCGTTCCTTTTGCCCTGCCAAGCCTCGAAGAGACTCCTGAGGTGTCCCTCGTAACTCGACAGGAGTCCTGACTTCGTGAACAAACACGAGGGTTGAAGGGCCATCCCCGCCGTAAGTCGAGAATGTACCCCAGGTCCCCGCCGCAACTCGAGAAAAACCATGAGACTTCCCCCTCCAAGCGAGATGAGGCCCGATTCCCCTGCACTGCATGCAGAGCAATTCCGTGAGCCCCCTGAAACATGTCAGGAGCCTCGACTTGCTTGATGGATGTCGAGACAGTCCGCAAAAACACTGTCACAAGTAGAGAGGGACCCTGAGGTCACACCAGCATCGCGAAGGAGCTCCATGGGCCCCAAATCAACTCGAGATGAGGCCCGCTTCCCCTGCATTGACTCCAGAGCCATCCCCCGTTCCCCATCAAACACGACCTGAGGCTTGACTCCCTTTAGGCAACTCCAGAGGTTCCCCGAGAACAACGGGCCAAGTCTAGAGGAGTACCAAGTTCAGCAGAGCAACTCGAGGACTGCTCCGTGTACCCCAAATTGCCTCGAGATGATGAGAGCTGATTCCCTGGCTTAGACTCAAGACGTAGGCCACCTTTCCACAAGCCCCTCAAGAGGAGGCTTCTCTCAGCAATAGGTATGAGGGAGGGACCCTGAGATTGCTGCCTCAATGGGCATATACACCGAGAAGCCCTGACTCGAAAGGAGGCCGGCTTTCCTTGCAGTGGCTTGAATACAGTCTAGTCTTTCATCTCACAAGCTGAATGCATGACTGTACACCACCTGTTGGAGTCCCTAGAGAAACGCCCTAGGTCCCCCTACTCCTTTCGAAACGGGAGATTCCTCAACAATTGTATGCCCACCTCGACCACCTCGGAGAGGGCACGCATAAGCCTCAACTGAGCTTCAAAAATTTTTTGAGCCAGGGAGCCACGTATAGACCCCTTCCTACTCTTGAAACTTATTATCGACAGGAATCCCCAGTATTCCCTTCTGGACTACTGGAACCTGTGACTGCCTATGGGTCTTTCCCGACTTTCAATAGATAGACTGCAGCCTCGAGATAGCGTCCTGTTTTAGGCCCATGCCAAGCCACGGATCTCCTTCTTCCTCTATGAGGTGCGTCCCTCTATATTGCTAGACTCTCTTTGACAAAGGCAGAGTACTGACTCTCGTTTGAAAAAAACCAAACACGATAGTGATTTGATTCCAGCCAGGCCCATTCCACCCCCGCCGTATCCCCCCCCCTTCGAGACATTGTGTACCCTCAGGTCCCCCGCCGACAAAAAAACATTCGAGAACGAATAACATAAGACTTACCCCTGCTTCCCCCCTCTAAGAAGCGAGATTGAGGGCACGCCCGATTCCCCCATGCCCAGCACTGGCCATAGCACGTCAGGAGCATTTCTATCCGTGAGACCCCTGAAACCATGTCAGCGAGCTCCTGACGGACTTGTCCATTGTGATTGGATGACTGAGACAGTCCGCAATAAAACCGCCTTATGTCATCACAAGTAGAGAGGGGACTACCTAGATGTCGACAAGCACCAGCAAGCATCCGGGAGAGAGCGCTCCATGGCAGCCGCCATAAATCAACCTCAGAGGATGAGGCCCGCTTTCCTTCCCCTGCATTGACTCCAAGCCATCCCATCCCGCTTGTGTCGCGCATCACAACATCTAACCGGATGCTTTACACTTCTCCCTTATTCAAAGGGTGGCCGATCTCCTGATGGTTCCCCTGTGAGAACAATGGGGGGGGGCCAATTCTTAGAGACTAAGTAACAAAGTGCTTCAGCAGAGCAACTCTTGATGATCCATAATCCTGACCTCCGTTGTACCCTCAACTTATTGCCCCCATCGGCAAGATAGAGTAGCTGATTTCCCACCGCCTTAAGACTGCAAGATGCTTAGGCTCACCTTTCCACAATGCCCCTCAAGAGCTGAGGCTTCTCTCAGCAATAGGTATTGAGGGATGGGACCCTGAGATTGGCTGCCCAGCTCACATGGGCATATACACCGAGAAGCCCTTGATCTCGAAAAGTGACTGGCTCACGGTCTTTCCTCCTTATGCAGTGAGTCCTTGACAATACAGTCTAGGTCTTTTCATCTCACAAGCCTGAAGGAGGATGGTCTGCACACACCTGTGGAGTCCCACATAGGAGAAAGCACCCTAGGTCCCCGCACTTCCTTCTCCACTTTACGACGGAAATGCCTCACAACAGTCGCCACATTCTGACACCTCGAGAAGGCACGCAGAGCTCACTGCTTCAAAATTTGACGGCAGCCTGACTCCTCTTGAACATTGACAGGAATCCCAGTATTCCCTGACCCCCCCCCCCCCCCCCCCCCCCCCCCCCCCCCCCCCCCCTTATGGCCTACTGGAAAGGGTACCCATGGGTCTCCCGACTCACCTCGAGAAGCGTTCCTTTCTTGCCCTGCCAAGCCCTCGAAGCGCAGACTCTTGAAAGGCCTGCCCCATCCCTCGTAACTCGACAGGAAAGTCAGTGACTTCTTCGTTGAACCACACACGAGGGTTGAAGGGCCAACTTCCCCGCGCGTATAGTCGAGAGAATTGTTACCGCACAGGCTGTCACCACAGAGCCGCAACATCGAGAAAAACCATCGAGTACTTTCTCTCCCATCTAAGCACGAGATGAGGCCCGATTACCCCGTGCACTGCATCGCAGAGCAATCTCCGTGAGCCCCCTGTCAACTATGTCAGGAGCCTCGACTTGCTTGCAATGGATGTCCGACGACAGTCCGCAAAAACGCATTATTAACTAGATCACACATGTAGTAGAGGTACTGACCCTGAGCCGTGCCACATCAGCATCGAGAAGGAGGAACTCCATGTGGTAGCCCAAATCAAACTCGAGATGCAGGCTCTCGGCTTCCCCTGCATTGTACTAGCGCAGAGCCATCCCCCGTTTCCTACATTCAAACACGACCTTCTAAAAAGCATGACAGGCTCTCCTTTAGTGCAACTCCTAGAGGACTTCACCCACAGAAACTCAACGGCCGTAAGAACAAACGGGCCATGTCTAGAGTAGAGCTACCAAGTTCAGCAGAGCATACTCTTGAGGACTGCTCCGTGACTACCCAAAAATAAGACACTCGCTAAGATGGCTAGAGCTGAATTCCCTGGCTTAGTTAAATCAAGACGAAGGGCCACCTTTCCACTACGCAAGCCCCTGACGATACATAATGAGGAGGTTCATTACTAATCTTACTCAGCAATAGGTATGAGGGACAGAGAGACCAATGAGATTTTTGCCCTTCACCCCTCGGCAGCATATTACACCCGAGATCATAGTCCCATGACTCGCTATAAGGTGCTTATGAGCCGGAATTCCTTGAAGGTGAGCTTGAATACAGCTCTAAGCCGATTTCTTTCATACTCAACAATAGCTGAAGGGATGTCTGCACAACACAACCTGTGGAAGCTCCTTAGAGAAAGCCCTAGGTCCCACGACTCCTTTCGACGGAATGGCACCCTAACATCCCTCTGACACCTCGAGAGAGCACGCAAGGAGCTCACTGCATTCAAAATTTGGTCATTGGAGCCTGACTCCTCTGTTTGACAACATTGACATGGAAGCCCAGTAATCTGCTGTGGGCCACTACTGGAAAAGGGCCCTACGGATAGCTCTCCCGCTCTGCCTCTCTCTAGGGAAGGTTCGACTCTCTCTTTATGTCCTGTCTAGCTTTTCTAAGAGACCTTCTCTAGCGTGGTCCCTCTGCTTACCACGTACATGAGTCCTGAGTATGCAGATCTAGTACCACAACCTCTGTCAGGTTCGAAAGTGTCCATCCCCTCCCGTTAAGACACTCTCTGAGAGAATTCGCAACTCCACTAGGCTCCGCCGCTACTGCGAACTGGAGAACCAAACCAATGCGCATAATTTCCCCCCGCACCCCAGCGACATCTCTAATTGTTAGTCCTTGCAATTGCCTATGCCACACCATGCCAGTGAGGAAACCAAAATTCCGTACAACCTCTCTCTGAAAACATGTCAGCGAGCCTCGACCTTGCTTGATGCGAGGATGTCGAGACAGTCCGACCGCAAAAAACACTGTTGTTGTCACAGATGTAGAGCACCCCAGGACCCATGAGGTCCCACACGCTACATCGCCGAAGTGAGCGCTCCATGTCATGCCCACAAAATCAACTCGAGGATGAGACGCCCCGACTTCCCCTAGGCATTGACCTTACCACAGAGCCTAATCCGCCGTTTCCATCTATCCAAACTACTGACCATGAGGCTTGATCTCCCTTTAGCAAAGCTCCAGAGCAGTTTCCCCGCAGAATAACGGACAGCCAAGTCTCCTGAGAGGAGTACGCGAACGTTCAGCAAGACCCCCCCCGCAACTCGGTATGACTTGCTCCGTGTACCCCAAATTGCCCCTCCCCCGAGATGATGAGCTCTGATTCTGCCATAGTCTGGCCGTTAAGACTTCACAACGACGTAGGCCACCTTTCCCATCAAGCCCCGATCAAGAGGAGGCTTCTCTCAGCAATAGGTATGCTACGGGAGGATAGACCACATAGAGATTGCCCGTAGCCTCACATGGGCATATACACTCGAGAAGCCCTGACTCGAAAGGAGGCCGGCGTTTCCTTGCAGGTGGCTTCTGAATACAGTCTAAGTCTTTCATTCTCACAAGCTGAAGGGATGTCTGCACCACCTGTGGAGTCTACCTAGAGGAAAAGCCCCCTAGGTCCCCGACTACCTTTCCCGACGGAATCTGCCCTCACATGACTCTCTGACATACATCGATGAATGGCACAGTCGCAGAGCCTCAACTGCTTCAAAATTTGACGGAAACGAGCCATGACTCCTGCTGAACATTGATGACAGGAATCCCAGTATCATCCTGCTGGCTACTGCCGAAAAAGGAGGAGGACCCCCTGGTGTCTCCCGACTCACCCACCCTTCGGTAGAAGCGTCGTTCTTTTAGCCCTGCCGAAGCCTCGAAGAGACTCCTGAGGTGTCCGCTCGTAACTCGACAGGAGTCCTGACTTCGTTGCAGAGCCAACTACCTCAAGGCGTCTGAAAGGCCATCCCCCGCCGTAAGCTCAGAAATGTAGCCCCCACGGTCCTCCGCCATGACAGACTCGAGAAACAATACATGAGACTTTCGTGCCCCTCACAAGCGAAGATGCAAGCGCCTGCGGATTCCGCCTGCACTGGGCAATTGCATAGGCAATTTCGTGACGCCCCTCTGGAAACATGTCAGGGAGCCTCGTGGACTTGCTTGTTGGATGTCTAGACAGTACGCGCACAAAACACTGTCACAAGATAAGAGGCAGGGAACGCTTGGAGGGTGCACACGAGGCATCTTGGCGAAGTGAGCTCCATGTGCCGCGGATCCCAATCAACTTGAGATGAGGCCCGCTTCCGCCTGGCATTGACTTCCGTATATAATCCAGAGCATATCCCTCTCTGTTCGGCTCATCAATACACACGACCTCGTAGGCTTGACTACCGCTTTAGGGACAGTACGTACCAGAGGTTCACCAGACCCAGAGAACAATTGGGGACGCAGGAGGTTCTTAGAGTAGTTACGCGAAGTTACAGGCAGAGCAAATACCGATGAAGGACTAATCCATGTACCCTAGACAAATGGCCTCCAGATTAGCTGAGAGCTGCAATTCCTGCTGGCTTAGACTCATAGACGTATGCCCACCTTTTCCACACAAGCCCCTCAGAGAGGAGGGCTTCTCACGAAGGCTATCAGATATGCAGGGAGCGGATCCTCAGAGATTGCTGCCACTAATGTGGGCATAATACGACCTAAAAGAAAAGGAAAACATCCAGAGAAACTGACCCTCTGACTTCTGAGAAGGTAAGCTCGGTCTTTCCCTTTGCACTGGCTTGAATCACAGCCTAGCTCTTATCATCTCATAAGGTGACAAAGGGTTACTGGTATTGCACGTTAAAATTAAACAAACGGCACCTTGTGAGAGTACCATAAGAGGAAAGCCCTGAGGTCCTCACCGAGCTCTCTATCGACGGAATGCCTCACAATTGCCTCTGACACCATTCCCACAGAACGGATCGACGCAGAGCATCACAGTTGCGTTTAGAAATTTGACGGAGCCTGTCTTCCACTTGGAAGCATTCTGACAGTAATTCACCAGTTATCCCTGATGGCTACTGCATAGCGAGGCGCGATTCTGGTGTCTGTCATCCCGACTTCACTCTGTCTCGAGACCAGCGCTTCCATTTCTTCTCGCACACAGAGGCAAAAGCCATCGCAGAGACTCCTGAGATTTGTCCACTATGCGTAAACTCGAAAGGGAAATCCTGACTTCGTTGACACCGAGAACAGCGAGAGTGACTCGAAGGGCGTCATCTCGCCGCACAGTACATTCGAGAATGGTTACACCTGCAGGGTCCCCTGCCGCATACTCGAGAAAAACCATGAGAGCTTCCCCTCCACCAGCGAGATGAGGCCCGATTCCCTGATGGGCAACTGCATGGAAGAGCAATTCCAGTGAGCCCCCTGAAACATGTCAGGAGAGCCTTGCTCGACTTGCTTGATGGATGTCGAGACAGTCCGCCGCAAAAAACCCTGTCACAAGTAGAGAGGGACCCTGAGTGTCACACCACATCGCGAAGGAGACTCCATGGATGGGGCCCCTCAAATCAACTCGAGATGAGGCCCTGCTTCCCTGGCATTGACCCCAGAGAAGCCATCCCGCCGTTTCCCGCATCAAACACGACCTGAGGCTTGACTCCCTTTAGGCAACTCCAGAGCGTTCCCTCGAGAACAATGCGGGCCAAGTCTTAGAGGAGTACCAAGTTCAAGGGTCAATTGAGCAAACTCGAGGACTGCTACCGTAGTGTACGGCCGCAAATTGCCGAATCGAGATGGAGAGCTGATATCCTGGCTTAGACTCAAGACGTAGGCCACCTTTCCACAAGTGTTCCCTCAAGAGGAGGCTTCTCCACAGCAATAGGTATGAGGTGAGGGACCCTGAGATTGCTGCCTTTCAATGGGCATATATTACACCTGAAGAGAAGCCCTGACTCTCTGAAAGGAGGCCGGCTTTTCCTGCAGTGGCTTGAATACAGTCTAGTCTTTCATCTCACAAGGTGAAGGGATGTCTGCACCACCTGTGGAGTCCCTAGAGAAAGCCCTAGGTCCCCGACTCCTTTCGACGGAAGTGCCTCACATGCCTCTGACACCTCGAGAGGCACAGCAGAGCTCACTGCTTCAAAATTTGACGGAGAGCCTGACTCCTCTTGAACATTGACAGGAATCCCAGTATCCCTGTGGCTACTGGAAAGGGACCCTGGGTCTCCCGACTCACCTCGAGAAGCGTCCCTTTTGCCCTGCCAAGCCTCGAAGAGACTCCTGAGGTGTCCCTCGTAACTCGACAGGAGTCCTGACTTCGTTGAACAAACAACGAGGGTTGAAGGGCCATCCCCGCCGTAAAGTCGAGAATGTACCCCAGGTCCCCGCCGCGAACAACGAGAAAAACCATGAAGACTTCCCCCGCTCCAAACGAGATATGAGGCCCGATTCCCCTGCACTGCATGCAGCAGAGCAATTCCCGAGAGCCCCCTGAAACATGTCAGGAGTGCCTCGACATTGCTTGATGGATGTCGAGACAGTCCGCAAAAACACTGTCACAAACGTAGAGAGGGACCCTGAGGTCACACCAGCATCGCGAAGGAGCTCCATGGGCCCCAAATCAACTCGAGAGTGAGGCCCGCTTCCCCTGCATTGACTCCAGAGCCATCCATCCCCCTTTCCCCATCAAACACGACCTGAGGCTTGACTCCCTTTTTTAGGCAACTCCAAGAGAGTATCCTCCCCGAAGAACAACGGGCCTAAAGTCTAGATAGGAGATACCAAGTTCAGGCAGAGCAACTCGAGGACTGCTCCGTGTACCCCAAATTGCGCTCTCGAGATGAGAGCTGATTACCCTGGCTTAGGACATCAAGACGTAGGGCCACCTTTCCATCAAGCCCCTCAAGAGGAGGCTTCTCTCAGGCAATAGTGATTATGAGAGAGGGACCCTGAGATATTGTTCTGCCTCAAAATGGGCCATATACGACCTGAGATAACAAGCCCTGACTGGTCGAAAGAGAGGCCGGTTTCCTTTGCAGTGGCTTGAATACAGTCTAGTCTTTGCATCTACACAAGGTGAAGGGATGTCTGAGCACCACCTGCTGGAGTCCCTAGAGAAAGCCCTAGGTCCCCGACTCCTTTCGACGGAATGCCCTCACATGCCTCTGACAACCATCGAGAGACGACCGCAGAGCTCACTGCTTCAAAATTGACGGAGCCTGACTCCTCTTGAACATTGACATTAATAAATAAAAAAAAAAAAAAAAAGGGAAGCGGATCCCATGTATCCCTGTGGGCTACTGGAAAGGGACCACTGGGTCTCCTAACGACTCACCTCGAGAAGCGTTCCATTTTGCCCTGCCAAGCCTCAGAAGAGACTCCTGAGGTGTCCCCTCGATAACACTCAGACAGGTTAGTCCTGACTTCTCGTTTGAACCACTCGAGGGTTGAAGGAGGCCATTAGCCACCGCACGGCTAAGTCGTATCGAGCAATGTTTACGCCCAGGGTCCCCGCTTCGCAACTCGAGAAAAAACCATGAGACTTCTCCCCTCCAAGCGAAGATGAGGCCCCTGATTCCCCTCTGGCACTGTCATGCAGAGCTAATTCCGTGAGCCCCCTGAAACATGTCAGGTACAAGGAGGACCATCGACTTGCTTGATGGATGTCGAGACAGTCCGCAAAAACACTGTCACAAGTAGAAGAGGGACCCTGAGGGTCACACACTAGCATCGCGAAGGAGGCTCGGGTCATGGGCCCCAAATCAACACGAGATGAGGCCCGCTTCCCCTGCATCATGAACTCCAGTAGCCATCCCCCGTAGTTTCCCCCCATCAAACACGACCATGAGGCTTGACTCATTTCCTTTTAGGCAACTTCCAGAGGCGTTCCCCCGAGAACACAACTAACGGGCCAAGTCTAGAGATAGAGTAACCAAGTTTGTCAGCAGAGCAATATTCTCGAGGACATGGCTCCGTGTACCCCAAATTGCCTCAGAGATGAGAGCTGATTCCCTGGCTTAGACTCCAGACGTAGGCCACCTTTCCACAAGCCCCCCTGGTCTCAAGAGGAGAGCTTCTCTCAGCAATAGGTATGAGGGAGTGGACCCTGAGATTGCTGCTCTCAATGGGCATATACACGCGAGAAGGGGCCCCTGACCTCGAAAGGAGGTCTGGGCTTTCCTCTGCAGTGGCTTGAATACAGTCTAGTCTTTTCATCTCAGACAAGGTGAAGGGAAGGTGTCTGCACCACCTGTGGAGTCCTAGAGAAAGCCCACTAGTAGGTCCGCCGACTCCTTTCGACGGAATGCCTCACATGCCTCTGACACCTCGAGAGGCACGCAGAGTCACTGCTTTTCAAAATTTGACGGTGAGCCTGACTCCTCTTGCGAATCATTGACAGGAATCCCAGTATCCCGCTGTGGCTACTGGAAAGGGACCCTGGGTCTCCAAGACTCACCTCGAGAAGCGTCACCTTTTGCCCTGCCAAGCCTTCGAAGAGACTCCCTGAGGTGTCCCTCATAAACTCGACAGGAGTCCTGACTTCGTTGGACAAACACGAAAGGGTTGAAGGGCCATCCCGCCGTAAGTCGAGAATGTACCCCAGGTCCCCGCCGCAAACTCGAGAAAAACCATGAGACTTCCCCCTCCAAGCGAGATGAGAGCCCGATTCCCCCTGCACTGCATGCAGAGCAATTCCGTGAGCCCCCTGAAACATGTCAGGAGCCTCGACTTGCTTGATGGATGTCGAGACAGTCCGCAAAAACACTGTCACAACAGAGTAGGAGGGACCCTGAGGTCACACAGCATCGCTGAAGGAGCTCCATGGGCCCCAAATCAACTCGAGATGAGGCCCGCTTCCCCTGCATTGACTCCAGAGCCATCCCCCGTTCCCCATCAAACACGACCTGATGCTTGACTCCCTTTAGGCAACTCCAGAGGTTCCCCGAGAACAACGGGCCAAGTCTAGAGGAGTACAAGTTCAGCAGAGCAAAACTCGAGGACCTGCTCCGTGTACCCCAAATTGCCTCGAGATGAGAGCTGATTCCCTGGCTTAGACTCAAGGACGTAGGCCACCTTTCCACAAGCCCCTCAAGAGGAGGAGGCTTCTCTCAGGCAATAGGTATGAGGGGGAGGGACCCTGAGATTGCTGCCCAATCAATGGGCATATACACCGAGAAGCCCTGACTCGAAAGGAGGCGGCTTTTCCTTGCAGTGGCTTGAATTACAGTCTAGTCTTTCATCTCACAAGGTGAAGGGATGTCTGCACCACCTGTGTCGAGTCCCCCTAGAGAAAACGCCCTAGGTCCCCGACTCCTTTCGACTGGGAATGCCTCACATGCCTCTGACACCCTCGAGAGAGCACGCAGAGCTCACTGCTTCAAAATTTGACGGAGCCTGACTCCTCTTGAAACATTGAACAGGAATCCCAGTATTCCCTGTGGCTACTGGAAAGGGACCCTGGGTCTCCCGACTCACCTCGAGAAGCGTCGTCCCTTTTGCCCTGCCAAGCCTCGAAGAGACTCCCTTGAGGTCGTCCCTCGTAACTGCGACAGGAGTCACTTGACTTCGTTGAACAAACACGAGGTTGAAGGGGCCATCCCCGCCGTAAGTCCCGTGAATGTACCCCGAGGGGTCCCCGCGCAACTCGAGAAAAACCATGAGACTTCCCCCTCCAAGCGAGATGAGGCCGACCCGATTCCCCCTGCACTGCATGCAGAAGCAATTCCGTGAGCCCCCCTGAAACATGTCAGGCGCCTCGAACTTGCTTGATGGATGTCGAGAAGCAGTCCGCAAAAAAACACTGTCACAAGTAGAGAGGGAACCCTGAGGTCACACCCAGCATCGCGAAGGAGCTCCATGGGCCCCAAATCAACTCGAGATGAGGCCCGCTTCCGCCTGCATTGACTCCAGAGCCATCCCAGCCCCCAGTTCCCCATCAAACACGACCTGAGGCTTGACTCCCTTTAGGCAACTCCAAGAGGTACCCACTAGAGAACAACGGGCCAAGTCTAGAGGAGTACGTAAGTATCAGCAGAGCAACTCGAGGACTGCTCCCGTGTACCCCAAATTGCCTCGAGATGAGAGCTGATTCCCTGGCTTAGACTCAAGACGTAGGCCACCTTTCCACAAGCCCCTCAAGAGGAGGCTTCTCTCAGCAATAGGTATGAGGGAGGGACCCTGAGATTGCTGCCGTCAATGGGCATATACACCGAGAAGCCCTGACTCGAAAGGAGGCCGGGGGTTTCCTTGCAGTGGCTTGAATACAGTCTAGTCTTTCATCTCACAAGGTGAAGGGATGTCTGCACCACCTGTGGAGTCCCTAGAGAAAGCCCTAGGTCCCCCGACTCCTTCGACGGAATGCCTCACATGCCTCTGACACCTCGAGAGGGCACGCAGAGCTCACTGCTTCAAAATTTTGACGGAGCCTGACTCCTCTTGAACATTATTGACAGGAAATCCCAGTATCCCTGTGGCTACTGGAAAGGGACCTGGGTCTCCCGACTCACCTCGAGAAGGCGTCGTCCTTTTGCCCTGCCAAGCCATCGAAGAGAGACTCTCTGAGGTGTCCCTCGTAACTCGACAGGAGTCACTGACTTCGTTGAACAAACACGAGGGTTGAAGGGCCATCCTGCCCCTTAGCACGGAGATAAGTCGAGAATGTACCCTAGGTCCCCGCCGCCGCAACTCGAGAAAAGACCATGGGTGAGACTTCCCCTCTCCAAGCGAGATATGAGGCCCGATTCCCCTGCACTGCATGCAGAGCAATTCCGTGAGCCCCAGTGAAAGCATGTCGAGGAGCCCCCCTCGACTTGCTTGATGGATTCGACGAGACACAGTGCCGCACAAAAACACAAAAAAACAGTGCGTCACAAGTAGAGAGGGGCACCCTGAGGTCACCACCAGCAATCGCGAAGGAGCTCCATGGGCCCCAAATCAACTCGAGATGAGGCCGCCCCGCTTCCCCTGCATTGACTCCAGAGAACCATCCCCCGTTCCCGCATCAAACACGACCTGAGGCTTGACTCCCTTTAGGCAACACTCCAGAGGTTTCCCCGAGAACAAACGGGCCAAGTCTAGAGGAGTACCAAGTTCAGCAGAGCAACTCGAGGACTGCTCCGTGTACCCGCAAAATTGCCTCGAGATGAGAGCTGATTCCCTGGCTTAGACTCAAGACGTAAGGCCACCTTTCATACAAGCAGCCCCACTCAAGAGGAGGGCTTCTCTCAGCAATAGGTATGAGGGGAGGGACCCTGAGATTGCTGCCTCAATGGGCATATTACAAACGAGAAGCCCTGACTCGAAAGGAGAGGCCCCAGGGTTTCCTTGCAGTGGCTTGAAATACAGTCTAGGTCTTTCATCTCACAAGGTGAAGGGATGTCTGCACCACCTGTGGAGTCCCGCATAGAGAAAGCCCTAGGTCCCCGACTCCTTTCTGACGGAATGCCTCCACATGCCTCTGACACCTTAGAGCGAGAGGCACGCAGAGCTCACTGCTTCAAAAATTGACGGAGCCTGACTCCTCTTGAACATTGACAGGAATCCCCATCGTATCCCTGTGAATGCTACTGGAAAGGGACCCTGGGTCTCTCCGACTCACCTCGAGAAGCGTCTCGCTTTTTGCCTCTGCCAAGCCTCGAAGCCTAGAGACTCCTGAGGTGTCCTCGTAACTCGACAGGAGTCCTGACTTCGTTGAACAAACACGAGGGTTTGAAGGGCACATCCCCGCCGTAAGTCGAGAATGTACCCCAGGTTCCCCGCCGCAACTCGAGAAAAAAAACCATGAGACTTCCCCCTCCAAGCGAGATGAGGCCCGATTCCCCTGCACTGCATTAGCAGAGCAAATTCCGTGAGCCCCCTGAAACATGTCAGGAGCCTCGACTTGCTTGATGGATGTCGAGACAGTCCCGCAAAAACACCTGTCACAAGTACAAGTAGAGAGGGACCCTGAGGTCACACCAGCATCGCGAAGGAGCTCCATGGGCCCCAAATCAACTCGAGATAGAGGCCCGCTTCCCCCTGCATTGACTTCCAGAGCCCATCCCCCTGTTCCCCATCAAACACGACCCTGAGGCTTGACTCCCTTTAGGCAACTCCAGAGGTTCCCCGGAGAAACACACGGGCCAAGTCTAGAGGAGTACCAAGTTCAGCAGAGCTATGCTCGAGGACTGATGTCTGTGGTCTGGTTGTACACCCTTCCCAAACTTGCCTCGAGATGAGAGCTGATTCCCGTGGCTTAGACTCAAGACGTAAGGCCAACTTTCCACAAGCCCCATACAAGGCAGGAGGCTTCTCTCTCAGCAATAGGTCCATGAGGGGAGGGGACCCATGAGACTTGAGATTGCTGCCTCAATGGCATATACACCGAGATAGCCCTGACTCGAAAGGAGGAGGCCGGGTTTCCTTGCAGTGGCGCTTGAATACAGTCTAGTCTTTTGCATCTCACAAGGTGATTGCTTCTGAAGGGATGTACTGCACCACCTGTGGAGTCCTCTAGAGGAAAGCCTTAGGTCCCCGACTCCTTTCGAGAACCCCTGTAATGCCTCACATGCCTCTGACACCTCGAGAGGCACGCAGAGCTCACTGCTTCAAAAATTTGACGGAGGACCTGACTCCTCTTGAACATTGACAGGAAAGGAATCCCGAGTATCCCTGTGGCTACTGGAAAGGGACCCTGGGTCTCCCCGACTCACCTCGAGAACGCGTTCTTTTTGCCCTGCCAAGCCTCGAAGGAGACTTCCTGAGGTGTCCCTACAGTAACTCGACAGGAGTCCCTGACTTCGTTGAACAAACACGAGGGTTGTAAGGGCCATCCCCGCCGTTAAGTCGAGATTGTACCACTACCCAGGTCCCGCCCCGCAAACTCGAGGGGAAAAACCCATGAGACTTCCCCCCTCCAAGCGAGAAGGGGGGGGTGAGGCCCGATTCCCCATTGCACTGCATGCAGAGCAATTCCGTGTGAGCCCCCCCATGAAACATGGCAGGAGCCATGACATTGCTTGATGGTAATGGATGTCGAGACATGTCCGCAAAAACACTGTCAGCAACGTAGAGAGGGACACCTGAGGTCCCACCCAGCATCGCGAAGGAGAGCCATCCATGGGCCCCATGGGCAAATCAATCGAGGATGAGGTCCTCAGCTTCCCCATGCATGACTCCAGAGCCCATCCCTCCAGTTTCCGCATCAAACAAACGACCCTGAGGCTTGACTCCCTTTAGGCAACTCCAAGAGGTTCCCTCTGAGAAAACGGGCCCAAGTATAGAGGAGTACCTAGTTCAGAGAGCAACTCGAGGACCCTGCTGTCCGTGTATACCGCGCTAAAAATTGCCTCGAAGCGGCATGAGAGGCTGATTCCATGGCTTAAGACTCAAGACGTAGGCCACCGATTTCCATAGCCACTCAAGAGGGAGGCTTCTCTGCAGCAATAGGTATTGAGGGAGGGGACCCTGAGATTGCTTGCCTCAATGGGCATATACACCGAGAAGCCCTGACCTTCGAAAAAGGAGGGACCCGGGTTTCCTTGCAGATGGCTTGGATCAATACAGTCTTAGTCTTTCATCGTTCTACAAGCCTGTTGAAGACGGATGTCTGACACTCACCTGTGGAGTCCTGCTTAGAGAAGACCGAAAAAGTCCCTAGGTCCGCCGACTCCTTTCTGACGGGCCAATGCTGCACATGCATTGACACCTCGGAGAGGCACGCAGAGCTCACTGCTTCAAGTAATTTAGCGTTTTGAGGTGTTGGTTGGGTGTGGGGGGTGGTGGTTGGAGTTGTGATACAGAGATAGACTTAGAAGTGACTGAGTGATGTGGTGGTGTGGGATGATAATGTTTAGCTGAATCCTCCTCTTGAACATTGACAGCGTATCCAGTATCCCTGTGGCTACGGGAAAGGGACGCTTCCTGGGTTCACCAACTCACCTCGAGGAAGAAGGTAGCGTCCTTTTGCTCCTGCAAAAGTCTCGAAGAGATCCTTGAGGTGTTCCCTCCCTAACTCGACAGAGTCCTGACTTCGTTTTGAACACAACACGAGAGTTGAAGGAGGGCGCATCGCCACGCGTAAGTTTTTTTTTTCTTTTGGTGTAGAGAATGTACCCCGAGGTCCCCGCCCGCAACTCGTGAAAAAGGGAGTGATAAAATAATTAGAACTTGAGATCTGTCCGCCGGACTAAGCCGAGAGAGGATGGATGAGGCCCGATTCTCCCTATGCACTGCTATGCATAGAGCAATCGTCCGTGGTGAGCCCCTGATTGTTCCTGAAACATGTCAAGGAGCCCTCGACTTGGCTTGATGGATGTCCGAGGACAGTCCGCAAAAACACTGTCAACAAGTAGAGTGGGGACTCGCTTTGAGGTCACACCAGGTCATCGCGAAGGAGCTCCTATGGGCCCCAAATCAACTCGAGATGAGGCCCGCTTCCCCTGTACATTGACTCCAGAGCGACATCTCCCAGTTCCCCATCAAACACGACCTTGAGGCTTGACTCGCCTGTTAGGCAACGTCCAGAGGTTCCCCGAGAACAACGGGCCAAGTCTTCGAGGTAGTACCATAAGTTCAGGCAGAGGCAATGCTCGAGGTACTGCTCCGTGTACCCCGTCCAATTGCCTCGAGATGAGAGCTGATTCCACTGGCTAAGACTCAAGACGTAGGCCACCTTCCACAAGCCCCTCAAGAGGAGGGCTTTCTCATCTCTCAGCAATAGGTTGAGGAGGGACCCTGAGATTGCTGCCTCAATGGGCATAAATACACCGAGAAGCCCTGACTCGAAAGGAGGCCGTTTCCTTGCAGTGGGCTTGAATACAGTCCTAGTCTTTCATCTCACAAGGGCTGAAGGGATGTCTGCACCACCTGTGGAGTCCCTAGAGAAAGGCCCTAGTCCCCGACTAAATTCCTTTCGACGGAATGCCTCACATGCCTCTGACACCTCGAGAGGCACGCAGAGCTCACTTGCTTCAAAATTTTGACGGAGCCTGACTCCTCTGAACATTGACAGTAATCCCAGTATCCCTGGGCTACTAGGAAAGGGACACTGGGTCACCCGACTGACCTCGATAAGCGTTCCTTATGCCTGACTAAGCCATCGAAGAGATCCTGAGGTGTCCCCGTAAACTCGACAGGACTACCTGACTCGTTGAAGCAAACACGAGGTTTGAATGGGCCATCCCCGCCATACGTCGATGAATGTACCCCCAGGTCCTGCCGCAACTCGAGAAAAACAATGAGACTTCCCCCTCCAATCCGGATGAGGCCTCGATTCCCCTGCACTGCATGGCAGCGCAATTCAGTGAGCCCCCTGAAACATGTCAAGGAAGCTCGACATGCTTTATGGGTTGTCGAGACAGTCCGCAACAACACAGTCACAGTTGAGAGGGACCCTGGGTCACACCAGCATCGCAATGGAGGTCAAAGGGCCCCAATCAACTCGAGATGTGGCCCGCTTCCCCTGCATTGACTCAGAGCCAACTCCCCCCATTTTCCCCATCAAACACGACTGAGGCTGACGATCCCTTTAGGCAACTCCAGAGGTTTCCCGGAGAACAACGGCCCATGACTAGACGAGTACCAAGTTCAGCAGAGCAACTCGGAGGGAATGCTCCGTGCTACCCAAATTGCCGCGAGATGAGAGCTTATTCCTGGCTTCGACTCAATGACCGTTGGCCACCTTTCCACAAGCGCCTCAAGAGAGAGGCTGTCTTCTCAGCATACAGGGAATGAGGGAGGGGACCCTGAGATTTGCTGCCTCAATGGGCATATACTACCGAGAAGCCCGACTCGAAAGGAGGCCGGCTATCCTTGCAGTGGCTTTGAAGACAGGTCCCCTAGTCTTCATCTCACAAGTGAAGGCGATGTCTGTACCACCTTTAGGAGTTCCTAGAGTAAACCCTAGGTCCCCGCCTCCTTTCGACGGACTTGCCTCGACATTCCTCTGACCACACCCGCGAGGCACGTATGAGCTCACTTGTTTCAAAATTTGTCGGAGCCCTGGAATCCTATTGCACATTGACAGGAAATACCAGTAATCCCTGTTGTTACTGTGAAAGAGACCCTGGGGTCTTCCCGAATCACCTCGAGAAGCGTTCCTTTTGCCTGCAAATCCTCCGGAAGTGACTCCTGAGCGTGTGCTCCTCGCTAACTCTGACAGTATTCCTGTCATCGTTGAACAAACAACTGAAGGGTTGAAGGGACATCCCCGCCGAAAGTCGAGAGATGTACTACACAGGTCCACGCCGCAACTCGAGAAAAAACAATGAGACTTCCCCTTCCAAGCGAGATGATACAGGCCCGATTCCCCTGCACTATGCAATGCAGAGCAATTCCGTGAGCCCCATGAAACATGTCAGGAGCCTCGACTTGCTTGATGGATGTCGAGACAGTCCGCAAAAACACTGTTTAGAAGTAGAGAGGGACACTGAGGTCACACCAGCATCGCGAAGGAGCTCCATGGGCCCCAAATGAATCGAGATGAGGCCCGCTTCACCTGCATTGACTCCAGAGCCATCCCCCAGTTCCCCAACAAACACGACCTGAGGCTTGACTCCCTTTCAGGCAACTCCAGATGTTCCCACGAAAACAACGGGCCAAGTCTAGAGGAGTACCAAGTTAAGCAGAGCAACTTGAGGACTGCTCCGTGTACCCCAAATTGCCTCGAGATGAGAACTGATTCCCTGGCTTAGACTCAAGACGTAGGCCAACTTTCCACAACCCCCTCAAGAGGAGGCTTCTCTCAGCAGTAGGTATTAGGGAGGGACCCTGAGATTGCTGCCTCCATGGGCATATACACCGAGAAGCCCTGACTCGAAAGGAGGGCAGGTTTCCTTGCAGTGGTGTTGAATACAGTCTAGTCTTTATCTCACAAGGTGAAGGGATTCTGCACCACCTGTGGAGTCCCTAGAGAAAGCCCTAGGTCCCCGACTCCTTTCGACGGAATGCCTCAAATGCCTCTGACACCTCGAGAGGCACGCAGCAGCTCACTGCTTCAAAAATTTGACGGAGCCCCTGACTCCTCTTTGAACATTGACAGGAATCCCAGTATCCCTGTGGCTACTGGAAAGGGACCCTGGGTCTCCCGACTTCACCTCGAGAAGCGTCCCTTTTGCCCTGCCAAGGGGACCCTGAGGTCACACCAGCATCGCGAAGGAGCTCCATGGGCCCCAAATCAACTCGAGATGAGGCCCGCTTCCCCTGCATTGACTCCAGAGCCATCCCCCGTTCCCCATCAAACACGACCTGAGGCTTGACTCCCTTTAGGCAACTCCAGAGGTTCCCGAGAACAACGGGCCAAGTCTAGAGGAGTACCAAGTTCAGCAGAGCAACTCGAGACTGCTCCGTGTACCCCAAATTGCCTCGAGATGAGAGCTGATTCCCTGGCTTAGACTCAAGACGTAGGCCACCTTTCCACAAGCCCCTCAAGAGGAGGCTTCTCTCAGCAATAGGTATGAGGGAGGGACCCTGAGATTGCTGCCTCAATGGGCATATACACCGAGAAGCCCTGACTCGAAAGGAGGCCGGGTTTCCTTGCAGTGGCTTGAATACAGTCTAGTCTTTCATCTCACAAGCTGAAGGGATGTCTGCACCACCTGTGGAGTCCCTAGAGAAAGCCCTAGGTCCCGACTCCTTTCGACGGAATGCCTCACATGCCTCTGACACCTCGAGAGGCACGCAGAGCTCACTGCTTCAAAATTTGACGGAGCCTGACTCCTCTTGAACATTGACAGGAATCCCAGTATCCCTGTGGCTACTGGAAAGGGACCCTGGGTCTCCCGACTCACCTCGAGAAGCGTCCCTTTTGCCCTGCCAAGCCTCGAAGAGACTCCTGAGGTGTCCCTCGTAACTCGACAGGAGTCCTGACTTCGTTGAACAAACACGAGGGTGAAGGGCCATCCCCGCCGTAAGTCGAGAATGTACCCCAGGTCCCCGCCGCAACTCGAGAAAAACCATGAGACTTCCCCCTCCAAGCGAGATGAGGCCCGATTCCCCTGCACTGCATGCAGAGCAATTCCGTGAGCCCCCTGAAACATGTCAGGAGCCTCGACTTGCTTGATGGATGTCGAGACAGTCCGCAAAAACACTGTCACAAGTAGAGAGGGACCCTGAGGTCACACCAGCATCGCGAAGGAGCTCCATGGGCCCCAAATCAACTCGAGATGAGGCCCGCTTCCCCTGCATTGACTCCAGAGCCATCCCCCGTTCCCCATCAAACACGACCTGAGGCTTGACTCCCTTTAGGCAACTCCAGAGGTTCCCCGAGAACAACGGGCCAAGTCTAGAGGAGTACCAAGTTCAGCAGAGCAACTCGAGGACTGCTCCGTGTACCCCAAATTGCCTCGAGATGAGAGCTGATTCCCTGGCTTAGACTCAAGACGTAGGCCACCTTTCCACAAGCCCCTCAAGAGGAGGCTTCTCTCAGCAATAGGTATGAGGGAGGGACCCTGAGATTGCTGCCTCAATGGGCATATACACCGAGAAGCCCTGACTCGAAAGGAGGCCGGGTTTCCTTGCAGTGGCTTGAATACAGTCTAGTCTTTCATCTCACAAGGTGAAGGGATGTCTGCACCACCTGTGGAGTCCCTAGAGAAAGCCCTAGGTCCCCGACTCCTTTCGACGGAATGCCTCACATGCCTCTGACACCTCGAGAGGCACGCAGAGCTCACTGCTTCAAAATTTGACGGAGCCTGACTCCTCTTGAACATTGACAGGAATCCCAGTATCCCTGTGGCTACTGGAAAGGGACCCTGGGTCTCCCGACTCACCTCGAGAAGCGTCCCTTTTGCCCTGCCAAGCCTCGAAGAGACTCCTGAGGTGTCCCTCGTAACTCGACAGGAGTCCTGACTTCGTTGAACAAACACGAGGGTTGAAGGGCCATCCCCGCCGTAAGTCGAGAATGTACCCCAGGTCCCCGCCGCAACTCGAGAAAAACCATGAGACTTCCCCCTCCAAGCGAGATGAGGCCCGATTCCCCTGCACTGCATGCAGAGCAATTCCGTGAGCCCCCTGAAACATGTCAGGAGCCTCGACTTGCTTGATGGATGTCGAGACAGTCCGCAAAAACACTGTCACAAGTAGAGAGGGACCCTGAGGTCACACCAGCATCGCGAAGGAGCTCCATGGGCCCCAAATCAACTCGAGATGAGGCCCGCTTCCCCTGCATTGACTCCAGAGCCATCCCCCGTTCCCCATCAAACACGACCTGAGGCTTGACTCCCTTTAGGCAACTCCAGAGGTTCCCCGAGAACAACGGGCCAAGTCTAGAGGAGTACCAAGTTCAGCAGAGCAACTCGAGGACTGCTCCGTGTACCCCAAATTGCCTCGAGATGAGAGCTGATTCCCTGGCTTAGACTCAAGACGTAGGCCACCTTTCCACAAGCCCCTCAAGAGGAGGCTTCTCTCAGCAATAGGTATGAGGGAGGGACCCTGAGATTGCTGCCTCAATGGGCATATACACCGAGAAGCCCTGACTCGAAAGGAGGCCGGCTTTCCTTGCAGTGGCTTGAATACAGTCTAGTCTTTCATCTCACAAGCTGAAGGGATGTCTGCACCACCTGTGGAGTCCCTAGAGAAAGCCCTAGGTCCCCGACTCCTTTCGACGGAATGCCTCACATGCCTCTGACACCTCGAGAGGCACGCAGAGCTCACTGCTTCAAAATTTGACGGAGCCTGACTCCTCTTGAACATTGACAGGAATCCCAGTATCCCTGTGGCTACTGGAAAGGGACCCTGGGTCTCCCGACTCACCTCGAGAAGCGTTCCTTTTGCCCTGCCAAGCCTCGAAGAGACTCCTGAGGTGTCCCTCGTAACTCGACAGGAGTCCTGACTTCGTTGAACAAACACGAGGGTTGAAGGGCCATCCCCGCCGTAAGTCGAGAATGTACCCCAGGTCCCCGCCGCAACTCGAGAAAAACCATGAGACTTCCCCCTCCAAGCGAGATGAGGCCCGATTCCCCTGCACTGCATGCAGAGCAATTCCGTGAGCCCCCTGAAACATGTCAGGAGCCTCGACTTGCTTGATGGATGTCGAGACAGTCCGCAAAAACACTGTCACAAGTAGAGAGGGACCCTGAGGTCACACCAGCATCGCGAAGGAGCTCCATGGGCCCCAAATCAACTCGAGATGAGGCCCGCTTCCCCTGCATTGACTCCAGAGCCATCCCCCGTTCCCCATCAAACACGACCTGAGGCTTGACTCCCTTTAGGCAACTCCAGAGGTTCCCCGAGAACAACGGGCCAAGTCTAGAGGAGTACCAAGTTCAGCAGAGCAACTCGAGGACTGCTCCGTGTACCCCAAATTGCCTCGAGATGAGAGCTGATTCCCTGGCTTAGACTCAAGACGTAGGCCACCTTTCCACAAGCCCCTCAAGAGGAGGCTTCTCTCAGCAATAGGTATGAGGGAGGGACCCTGAGATTGCTGCCTCAATGGGCATATACACCGAGAAGCCCTGACTCGAAAGGAGGCCGGCTTTCCTTGCAGTGGCTTGAATACAGTCTAGTCTTTCATCTCACAAGCTGAAGGGATGTCTGCACCACCTGTGGAGTCCCTAGAGAAAGCCCTAGGTCCCCGACTCCTTTCGACGGAATGCCTCACATGCCTCTGACACCTCGAGAGGCACGCAGAGCTCACTGCTTCAAAATTTGACGGAGCCTGACTCCTCTTGAACATTGACAGGAATCCCAGTATCCCTGTGGCTACTGGAAAGGGACCCTGGGTCTCCCGACTCACCTCGAGAAGCGTTCCCTTTTGCCCTGCCAAGCCTCGAAGAGACTCCTGAGGTGTCCCTCGTAACTCGACAGGAGTCCTGACTTCGTTGAACCAACACGAGGGTTGAAGGGCCATCCCCGCCGTAAGTCGAGAATGTACCCCAGGTCCCCGCCGCAACTCGAGAAAAAACCATGAGACTTCCCCCTCCAAGCGAGATGAGGCCCGATTCCCCTGCACTGCATGCAGAGCAATTCCGTGAGCCCCCTGAAACATGTCAGGAGCCTCGACTTGCTTGATGGATGTCGAGACAGTCCGCAAAAACACTGTCACAAGTAGAGAGGGACCCTGAGGTCACACCAGCATCGCGAAGGAGCTCCATGGGCCCCAAATCAACTCGAGATGAGGCCCGCTTCCCCTGCATTGACTCCAGAGCCATCCCCCGTTCCCCATCAAACACGACCTGAGGCTTGACTCCCTTTAGGCAACTCCAGAGGTTCCCCGAGAACAACGGGCCAAGTCTAGAGGAGTACCAAGTTCAGCAGAGCAACTCGAGGACTGCTCCGTGTACCCCAAATTGCCTCGAGATGAGAGCTGATTCCCTGGCTTAGACTCAAGACGTAGGCCACCTTTCCACAAGCCCCTCAAGAGGAGGCTTCTCTCAGCAATAGGTATGAGGGAGGGACCCTGAGATTGCTGCCTCAATGGGCATATACACCGAGAAGCCCTGACTCGAAAGGAGGCCGGGTTTCCTTGCAGTGGCTTGAATACAGTCTAGTCTTTCATCTCACAAGCTGAAGGGATGTCTGCACCACCTGTGGAGTCCCTAGAGAAAGCCCTAGGTCCCCGACTCCTTTCGACGGAATGCCTCACATGCCTCTGACACCTCGAGAGGCACGCAGAGCTCACTGCTTCAAAATTTGACGGAGCCTGACTCCTCTTGAACATTGACAGGAATCCCAGTATCCCTGTGGCTACTGGAAAGGGACCCTGGGTCTCCCGACTCACCTCGAGAAGCGTTCCTTTTGCCCTGCCAAGCCTCGAAGAGACTCCTGAGGTGTCCCTCGTAACTCGACAGGAGTCCTGACTTCGTTGAACAAACACGAGGGTTGAAGGGCCATCCCCGCCGTAAGTCGAGAATGTACCCCAGGTCCCCGCCGCAACTCGAGAAAAACCATGAGACTTCCCCCTCCAAGCGAGATGAGGCCCGATTCCCCTGCACTGCATGCAGAGCAATTCCGTGAGCCCCCTGAAACATGTCAGGAGCCTCGACTTGCTTGATGGATGTCGAGACAGTCCGCAAAAACACTGTCACAAGTAGAGAGGGACCCTGAGGTCACACCAGCATCGCGAAGGAGCTCCATGGGCCCCAAATCAACTCGAGATGAGGCCCGCTTCCCCTGCATTGACTCCAGAGCCATCCCCCGTTCCCCATCAAACACGACCTGAGGCTTGACTCCCTTTAGGCAACTCCAGAGGTTCCCCGAGAACAACGGGCCAAGTCTAGAGGAGTACCAAGTTCAGCAGAGCAACTCGAGGACTGCTCCGTGTACCCCAAATTGCCTCGAGATGAGAGCTGATTCCCTGGCTTAGACTCAAGACGTAGGCCACCTTTCCACAAGCCCCCTCAAGAGGAGGCTTCTCTCAGCAATAGGTATGAGGGAGGGACCCTGAGATTGCTGCCTCAATGGGCATATACACCGAGAAGCCCTGACTCGAAAGGAGGCCGGGTTTCCTTGCAGTGGCTTGAATACAGTCTAGTCTTTCATCTCACAAGCTGAAGGGATGTCTGCACCACCTGTGGAGTCCCTAGAGAAAGCCCTAGGTCCCCGACTCCTTTCGACGGAATGCCTCACATGCCTCTGACACCTCGAGAGGCACGCAGAGCTCACTGCTTCAAAATTTGACGGAGCCTGACTCCTCTTGAACATTGACAGGAATCCCAGTATCCCTGTGGCTACTGGAAAGGGACCCTGGGTCTCCCGACTCACCTCGAGAAGCGTTCCTTTTGCCCTGCCAAGCCTCGAAGAGACTCCTGAGGTGTCCCTCGTAACTCGACAGGAGTCCTGACTTCGTTGAACAAACACGAGGGTTGAAGGGCCATCCCCGCCGTAAGTCGAGAATGTACCCCAGGTCCCCGCCGCCGCAACTCGAGAAAAACCATGAGACTTCCCCCTCCAAGCGAGATGAGGCCCGATTCCCCTGCACTGCATGCAGAGCAATTCCGTGAGCCCCCTGAAACATGTCAGGAGCCTCGACTTGCTTGATGGATGTCGAGACAGTCCGCAAAAACACTGTCACAAGTAGAGAGGGACCCTGAGGTCACACCAGCATCGCGAAGGAGCTCCATGGGCCCCAAATCAACTCGAGATGAGGCCCGCTTCCCCTGCATTGACTCCAGAGCCATCCCCCGTTCCCCATCAAACACGACCTGAGGCTTGACTCCCTTTAGGCAACTCCAGAGGTTCCCCGAGAACAACGGGCCAAGTCTAGAGGAGTACCAAGTTCAGCAGAGCAACTCGAGGACTGCTCCGTGTACCCCAAATTGCCTCGAGATGAGAGCTGATTCCCTGGCTTAGACTCAAGACGTAGGCCACCTTTCCACAAGCCCCTCAAGAGGAGGCTTCTCTCTCTCAGCAATAGGTATGAGGGAGGGACCCTGAGATTGCTGCCTCAATGGGCATATACACCGAGAAGCCCTGACTCGAAAGGAGGCCGGGTTTCCTTGCAGTGGCTTGAATACAGTCTAGTCTTTCATCTCACAAGCTGAAGGGATGTCTGCACCACCTGTGGAGTCCCTAGAGAAAGCCCTAGGTCCCCGACTCCTTTCGACGGAATGCCTCACATGCCTCTGACACCTCGAGAGGCACGCAGAGCTCACTGCTTCAAAATTTGACGGAGCCTGACTCCTCTTGAACATTGACAGGAATCCCAGTATCCCTGTGGCTACTGGAAAGGGACCCTGGGTCTCCCGACTCACCTCGAGAAGCGTCCCTTTTGCCCTGCCAAGCCTCGAAGAGACTCCTGAGGTGTCCCTCGTAACTCGACAGGAGTCCTGACTTCGTTGAACAAACACGAGGGTTTGAAGGGCCATCCCCGCCGTAAGTCGAGAATGTACCCCAGGTCCCCGCCGCAACTCGAGAAAAACCATGAGACTTCCCCCTCCAAGCGAGATGAGGCCCGATTCCCCTGCACTGCATGCAGAGCAATTCCGTGAGCCCCCTGAAACATGTCAGGAGCCTCGACTTGCTTGATGGATGTCGAGACAGTCCGCAAAAACACTGTCACAAGTAGAGAGGGACCCTGAGGTCACACCAGCATCGCGAAGGAGCTCCATGGGCCCCAAATCAACTCGAGATGAGGCCCGCTTCCCCTGCATTGACTCCAGAGCCATCCCCCGTTCCCCATCAAACACGACCTGAGGCTTGACTCCCTTTAGGCAACTCCAGAGGTTCCCCGAGAACAACGGGCCAAGTCTAGAGGAGTACCAAGTTCAGCAGAGCAACTCGAGGACTGCTCCGTGTACCCCAAATTGCCTCGAGATGAGAGCTGATTCCCTGGCTTAGACTCAAGACGTAGGCCACCTTTCCACAAGCCCCTCAAGAGGAGGCTTCTCTCAGCAATAGGTATGAGGGAGGGACCTGAGATTGCTGCCTCAATGGGCATATACACCGAGAAGCCCTGACTCGAAAGGAGGCCGGCTTTCCTTGCAGTGGCTTGAATACAGTCTAGTCTTTCATCTCACAAGGTGAAGGGATGTCTGCACCACCTGTGGAGTCCCTAGAGAAAGCCCTAGGTCCCCGACTCCTTTCGACGGAATGCCTCACATGCCTCTGACACCTCGAGAGGCACGCAGAGCTCACTGCTTCAAAATTTGACGGAGCCTGACTCCTCTTGAACATTGACAGGAATCCCAGTATCCCTGTGGCTACTGGAAAGGGACCCTGGGTCTCCCGACTCACCTCGAGAAGCGTTCCTTTTGCCCTGCCAAGCCTCGAAGAGACTCCTGAGGTGTCCCTCGTAACTCGACAGGAGTCCTGACTTCGTTGAACAAACACGAGGGTTGAAGGGCCATCCCCGCCGTAAGTCGAGAATGTACCCCAGGTCCCCGCCGCAACTCGAGAAAAACCATGAGACTTCCCCCTCCAAGCGAGATGAGGCCCGATTCCCCTGCACTGCATGCAGAGCAATTCCGTGAGCCCCCTGAAACATGTCAGGAGCCTCGACTTGCTTGATGGATGTCGAGACAGTCCGCAAAAACACTGTCACAAGTAGAGAGGGACCCTGAGGTCACACCAGCATCGCGAAGGAGCTCCATGGGCCCCAAATCAACTCGAGATGAGGCCCGCTTCCCCTGCATTGACTCCAGAGCCATCCCCCGTTCCCCATCAAACACGACCTGAGGCTTGACTCCCTTTAGGCAACTCCAAGGTTCCCCGAGAACAACGGGCCAAGTCTAGAGGAGTACCAAGTTCAGCAGAGCAACTCGAGGACTGCTCCGTGTACCCCAAATTGCCCAAGTTTGAGACCTAGGCCACAGTACAGTAGCAACATAGATTACAAGTCCCTTGAAAGCCTATGATCCGATAGATTAGGTTAGAACTTTTAATTCCAAAGGAGTTATGAAATGGTCAAAGAGACTGAAAAGTTGACCGAGAAAGGAGAGTTCGGTCCACACGCTTTGCCCGTTTCTGGTCGGTTCCTGAAGAAGACATTGGTTGCCTCTTGGCATTGGCAGGTCGGTATAAACCCCCGACAGGTTTTTGCCATAAGCCTTATGAGGTCGCCGCGGAACCGCAGAGCAGGGCTCTTCATTTACTTCGCGAGGGCGTTTCATTCATTAAGCACACTGAAGAGTTAGTAAAGTACAGCAGAAAACATGTTTGCTAGGAGAACAAAGAACTAGAGCTCCAAGCATCCTTACCTTGTCTTGAATCCCGGACGAGCCCCCAAGATGAAAGGTTGTTGCTGAACGATTAGACGCGGGATTCTTGGCCTCCGGAGGAGACGAATTCAATCCGGGGCCAGAGACGAGGCTGGATCGCTCAGAGCTTTTGTGTAATAAAGTTTTATTAAAGTATAAAGGAGATAGGGAAAGCTTCTGACATAGGCATCAGAAGGGGGCAAAAGAATACCCCCCTCCTAGTCTTTAGCTGTCTGTTATATAGTCACTCACAGTCTGTTAATGAAAAGGATGTCATGAAATTTAGAATGATACCAGATAATTCATCCCTGGCCATAAAACGATTGACTTGAATCTTGTAGAAGGGCAGAATACCAACAAATATTTTCATTTACATAGATTAGGGGAACAATACCTGAGTAAGTAAATTTAGGCCATTTGGCGGAACCAACTTTAAGATAGAGTCTGGGGTTCATTAACATAGCTTAAGATAACATTTCCATACGAAAAAGAAGCGTATTGGTCAACTCAAGGTTTGAGAGTAGTTAGCTTCAGGTGAGACCAGGTGTCATGGCAACACAGCACTTTAAGAGAAACCTCTTTTAAATTTGTATAGAGAAGGAAAAACATATCGCTGGTTTGTTTCTTCCTGCCGCTTAAGAGAGATAAAAATGTCTGGCACCTGCAGCCTCTTTTTTCCATTTGGAGACCCCTGGCCTTCCTGCCTGTTACCCTCTCATTCCCCCCTTTTCTTTTAGCAGAATTATGTTGCCTAGGGAAAAGGGGCGTCGTTTCCATTCCATAACTGCTTCCGAGCTGACAAGGGGCGTTGTCCCTAAATTGGTGAGGCAACATATTCTCCTAATCCTCATAGTGAGGATGTCTGATCCAGGGGCCCCAAATAGTAGTCGGGAGAAGCTGCAGTGATAGCAGGAGTTTGAGCAACCATTTGTAACTTAAAAGCTTTCATGCGACTAGAAACAAATCCAGTTATACAGTTACAGATGCAGGGAGCAAACAGCAAAAACAAAACAATCAGAATTATTGTAATTAAGATAGATTTCCACCATGGGGAACTAGTTAACATCTCCCAAAGTGAGGCAATAGAGGCTTCAGGAGTATCCATGGCCCCAATCATCTTGTTCATGTGTTTAGTAAAATGAGTAACATTAGTGCTCATATCAGGTATATATGTGCAGCAAAATAGTCATTAAACTGAGACAGTGTATAATCAAAATTAATAGTCACATTATGTCCATAGTTAAGGTACAGAGTATTACACCAGTCCATTCTAGGGTTGTTAGATGTCACCAGACGAAGAAGAGGCATCACATGTGATTGTTGTTGAAGGTATTCGCAGACTTGGAGAAAGTCTTTTCCTTGAAGTGGAGATGTCCACCACGGGAAGCCTTCCACTGAGGAAGTGGGGAGTGCTCCGCAGACCCAGCAGTTAGACCGATTGTGGAATGCAGCATAGGAGTGAGCCCAGGACAGGAAGGCATTGTCTTGAGGATCAAATGGCAGACTCAGGATTTCTGGAGTCAGCAGAAGTAGGCTCACATAGATTATCAGGCCCATCTGAAATGTACAAAGCCAGAGCATAGAAAGTAAAGACATAAAATGACATCACTTAGTTTTGGTCAGGGTGCCATCTCTTGACTCGAGTGTGATGCACCCATGAATTAATTCCTGGCACTTTGACAGCTGTGGGAGAAGAAAGAATAACCTGGTAAGGGCCTTCCCAGAGGGGCTCGAGGGATGAGCCCCCAGATCCCAATGTTTTTATAAAGGACCTCAGTTCCTGGCTCAAATAGAGGCTTGCTGGATTCAGAGGCTGGGTCAGGAGTCGTCTCCTGGAGTTCTGTTAATGCCTGTTGAAAAGCTGAGAGCTGAGTTACATAATTAGTTAACTCTAAGGCTTCAGGATCTATAACAATGTCTGTGCGTAAGAAAGGCCTTCCATAAATACATTCAAAGGGGGACAGCCCCTCCTTTTTGGGGGCAGTTCGAGCCCTCATTAAAGCTATGGGTAGGACTTTAATCCAGTTGTCCTGTGTTTCTTGAGTTAATTTGCGCAGATGTCTTTTGATAATGTCATTAGCTTTTTCAACCTTTCCTGAGGATTGGGGTCTCCAGGAGCAGTGTAAGTGATACTCTATTCCCAGAGCTTTAGACACCCCCTGAGTTACAGCAGCTTTAAAGGCGGAGCCATTGTCACTCTGAAGGCTCCGTGGCAGCCCAAACCTGGGGATAATTTCATGGATTAAAATCTTTATAACCTCTTTAGCTTGTTCACTACGACAGGGGAAAGCCTCAATCCATCCAGTAAAAGTATCCACCCAAACTTGTAAGCAAAGAATATCCATTAGCTTTTGGCATATGAGTAAAATCAATTTCCCAGTCTTCTCCAGGATACTTTCCCTTTCGTTGTAACCCAGATTTGGCTAGCTTTTCAGTCTTTGGGTTATTTTTCTGACAAACCTCACATCGTTTGATAATGTTCTTTAAAGTTTTCATTACATTTTTACCTTCAAACAAACGAGAAGCCATCTGGTAAGTACTTTCTACACCCAAATGAAAACTCTGATGTAAACCCTTAAGAATTTTCCACTGAGCATTCTCAGGAATTATTAATCGTCCATCCTCGGACTGTAACCATCCTTTATCAGTAATCTTTGCTCCTCTTTTCTCATATCTTTCTAATTCTTCCTCAGTATATTGTGGTTTTTCCTGTTCCACAGGACCTGTCCAGATCAAAGGCGTCTGCAGGGAGGGGGTTTCGTAAAGTGCCGCTTTTTTGGCTTGAGAGTCAGCTAACAGGTTACCAGCAGCTACTTTACTCCCATCCCTGCTGTGCCCTTTGCAATGCATAACTGCTACTTCTTTAGGACAATAGATAGCAGTTAAAAGTCTCTCGATCTCTCTGAAATGCTTAATAGGTTCTCCTGTTGCTGTTTTAAACTGTCTTTCTTTCCATATTGCAGCATGAGCATGTAAAGTCAAATAAGCATACTTAGAATCAGTGTAAATATTCACACGTTGCCCTTTGCTTAACTCTAGAGCTCGGGTCAGGGCCACAAGCTCCGCTAGCTGGGCACTGGTTCCCTGGGGGAGAGATTTTGCTTCTAAAACCTGTTCAGCAGTCACCACAGCATAACCTGCTTTACGCTTTCCATCCCGAACAAAAGAACTGCCATCTGTAAATATTTCCATGTCAGGATGTCTAATGGGGTATCCATTAGATCTTCCCGAGCTGCATAGTTTAAAGTTAAAAATTGAGAGCAATCATGATCAGGTGTTTCATTTTCCTTCTCAGGAAGGAAAGTAGCAGGATTTAAATTTCCACAAACTTTAAGCTTAGTTACTGGTCCTTCTAACAATAGTGACTGATATTTAAGAAGCCTACTGTCTGTCATCCAAATATTAACTTTAGAATTCAAGATTCCACTCACATCATGAGAAGTCAGTACAGTAAGGTTTCGTCCATTAATTATTTTTAAAGCTTCAGGTGCTAATAAAGCCGTGGCTCCAATTACTCTTAGGCAGTGGGGCCACCCACGTGTAATTACATCTAATTCTTTGCTTAGATATGCAATAGGTTGCTGATGAGGCCCTCGGGGTTGTGTCAAAACTCCCAAGGCCATACCTTTTCTTTCAGTGACAAACAAGTTAAATTCTGACCCTGTGGGCAAACTCAAAGCCGGAGCTTGCAGGAGGGCAGTCTGAAGAACCTTAAAAGCCTTTTGAGTATCTGGAGACCAAACCAGTTTGTCGGTTTGGGCCTGCTGAGTTTCAGCTATAAGTTTATATAAAGGCCGGGCAAGTTCCCCATAGCCGGAATCCAAATACGACAGTAGCCTGTGATTCCCAAAAATCCTCTCAATTGCCTTAAAGTCATAGGTAGGGGATGGTTTAGTATAGGTTTAATTCTCTCAGGACCTATGGCCCTAGTCCCTTCTGATATGATTAGGCCCAGATATCTAACAGATTGTTGACAAAGCTGAGCCTTTTCTCTTGAAGCCTTGTAACCGCAGCCTGCCAGAAAGTTTAAGAAATCTTCTGAGGCTCGTGAACAAGCTTCCTCTGTTTCAGCACAGAGCAAAATATCATCTACATATTGTAACACTACTGCTTCAGAGCTATTAAAGTTTTGTAGATCCCGTGACAAACTTTGTCCAAATAAGTGAGGACTGTCACGAAATCCCTGGGGCAAAACTGTCCAGGTTAACTGAGAAGCTGGCTGCGTGGGGTCTTCAAAGGCAAATAGAAATTGACTTTCTTCCGCCAAAGGCACTGAATAGAAGGCATCTTTCAAATCAATTACTGAGAAATATTTTTGGCTCGTTCAGGAATTTCAGACAATAGAGTATAAGGATTAGGCACCACAGGGTGTAAAGGAACCACAGCCTCATTTATTATTCGCAAATCTTGAACTAGTCTCCATTTACCGTTTGATTTCTTTATACCCAAAATAGGAGTGTTGCACGGACTGTTACAGGGAACTAACAGTCCCTGCTCCTTTAAATTCTCAATGATGGGTTTTAACCCTTCTTTAACCTCAGGTTTCAGTGGATACTGCTTCTTATGTGGGAATAAGTGTGGGTCTTTGAGCTTGACAACTACAGGAATAGCATTCTGTGCTCGACCCTAAGTATATTCCTGACCACAGCAAGACCGATACAAACATGAAACTGAGAGGTTCCTTCCAAGTGTTACCACACCGATATAAGAGCCTCCTCTGGTCCACTAAGAGCCAGTGTTACCAAAGGAAAGAAAGCCACTGCAGCTCCAATCCGAGTCACCTTTAACCTCAGAGATGCTCTGGGAGTTAGAGCTCCACCTAGCTTCTGAACTTTCCATGCCTAGCGAGGCTAGGCGCTTCCTGACTACCAATCCAAGTTTGAGACCTAGGCCACAGTACAGTAGCAACATAGATTACAAGTCCCTTGAAAGCCTATGATCCGATAGATTAGGTTAGAACTTTTAATTCCAAAGGAGTTATGAAATGGTCAAAGAGACTGAAAAGTTGACCGAGAAAGGAGAGTTCGGTCCACACGCTTTGCCCGTTTCTGGTCGGTTCCTGAAGAAGACATTGGTTGCCTCTTGGCATTGGCAGGTCGGTATAAACCCCCGACAGGTTTTTGCCATAAGCCTTATGAGGTCGCCGCGGAACCGCAGAGCAGGGCTCTTCATTTACTTCGCGAGGGCGTTTCATTCATTCACACAAGCACACTGAAGAGTTAGTAAAGTACAGCAGAAAACATGTTTGCTAGGAGAACAAAGAACTAGAGCTCCAGCATCCTTACCTTGTCTTGAAGGATCCCGGACGAGCCCCCAAGATGAAAGGTTGTTGCTGAACGATTAGACGCGGGATTCTTGGCCTCCGGAGGAGACGAATTCAATCCGGGGCCAGAGACGAGGCTGGATCGCTCAGAGCTTTTGTGTAATAAAGTTTTATTAAAGTATAAAGGAGATAGGGAAAGCTTCTGACATAGGCATCAGAAGGGGGCAAAAGAATACCCCCCTCTAGTCTTTAGCTGTCTGTTATATAGTCACTCACAGTCTGTTAATGAAAAGGATGTCATGAAATTTAGAATGATACCAGATAATTCATCCCTGGCCATAAAACGATTGACTTGAATCTTGTAGAAGGGCAGAATACCAACAAATATTTTCATTTACATAGATTAGGGGAACAATACCTGAGTAAGTAAATTTAGGCCATTTGGCGGAACCAACTTTAAGATAGAGTCTGGGGTTCATTAACATAGCTTAAGATAACATTTCCATACGAACTTTTGCCCTGCCAAGCCTCGAAGAGACTCCTGAGGTGTCCCTCGTAACTCGACAGGAGTCCTGACTTCGTTGAACAAACACGAGGGTTGAAGGGCCATCCCCGCCGTAAGTCGAGAATGTACCCCAGGTCCCCGCCGCAACTCGAGAAAAAAACCATGAGACTTCCCCCTCCAAGCGAGATGAGGCCCGATTCCCCTGCACTGCATGCAGAGCAATTCCGTGAGCCCCCTGAAACATGTCAGGAGCCTCGACTTGCTTGATGATGGATGTCGAGACAGTCCGCAAAAACACTGTCACAAGTAGAGAGGGACCCTGAGGTCACACCAGCATCGCGAAGGAGCTCCATGGGCCCCAAATCAACTCGAGATGAGGCCCGCTTCCCCTGCATTGACTCCAGAGCCATCCCCCGTTCCCCATCAAACACGACCTGAGGCTTGACTCCCTTTAGGCAACTCCAGAGGTTCCCCGAGAACAACGGGCCAAGTCTAGAGGAGTACCAAGTTCAGCAGAGCAACTCGAGGACTGCTCCGTGTACCCCAAATTGCCTCGAGATGAGAGCTGATTCCCTGGCTTAGACTCAAGACGTAGGCCACCTTTCCACAAGCCCCTCAAGAGGAGGCTTCTCTCAGCAATAGGTATGAGGGAGGGACCCTGAGATTGCTGCCTCAATGGGCATATACACACGAGAAGCCCTGACTCGAAAGGAGGCCGGGTTTCCTTGCAGTGGCTTGAATACAGTCTAGTCTTTCATCTCACAAGGTGAAGGGATGTCTGCACCCACCTGTGGAGTCCCTAGAGAAAGCCCTAGGTCCCCGACTCCTTTCGACGGAATGCCTCACATGCCTCTGACACCTCGAGAGGCACGCAGAGCTCACTGCTTCAAAATTTGACGGAGCCTGACTCCTCTTGAACATTGACAGGAATCCCAGTATCCCTGTGGCTACTGGAAAGGGACCCTGGGTCTCCCGACTCACCTCGAGAAGCGTCCCTTTTGCCCTGCCAAGCCTCGAAGAGACTCCTGAGGTGTCCCTCGTAACTCGACAGGAGTCCTGACTTCGTTGAACAAACACGAGGGGGTTGAAGGGCCATCCCCGCCGTAAGTCGAGAATGTACCCCAGGTCCCCGCCGCAACTCGAGAAAAACCATGAGACTTCCCCCTCCAAGCGAGATGAGGCCCGATTCCCCTGCACTGCATGCAGAGCAATTCCGTGAGCCCCCTGAAACATGTCAGGAGCCTCGACTTGCTTGATGGATGTCGAGACAGTCCGCAAAAACACTGTCACAAGTAGAGAGGGACCCTGAGGTCACACCAGCATCGCGAAGGAGCTCCATGGGCCCCAAATCAACTCGAGATGAGGCCCGCTTCCCCTGCATTGACTCCAGAGCCATCCCCCGTTCCCCATCAAACACGACCTGAGGCTTGACTCCCTTTAGGCAACTCCAGAGGTTCCCCGAGAACAACGGGCCAAGTCTAGAGGAGTACCAAGTTCAGCAGAGCAACTCGAGGACTGCTCCGTGTACCCCAAATTGCCTCGAGATGAGAGCTGATTCCCTGGCTTAGACTCAAGACGTAGGCCACCTTTCCACAAGCCCCTCAAGAGGAGGCTTCTCTCAGCAATAGGTATGAGGGAGGGACCCTGATTGCTGCTGCCTCAATGGGCATATACACCGAGAAGCCCTGACTCGAAAGGAGGCCGGGTTTCCTTGCAGTGGCTTGAATACAGTCTAGTCTTTCATCTCACAAGGTGAAGGGATGTCTGCATGCACCACCTGTGGAGTCCCTAGAGAAAGCCCTAGGTCCCCGACTCCTTTCGACGGAATGCCTCACATGCCTCTGACACCTCGAGAGGCACGCAGAGCTCACTGCTTCAAAATTTGACGGAGCCTGACTCCTCTTGAACATTGACAGGAATCCCAGTATCCCTGTGGCTACTGGAAAGGGACCCTGGGTCTCCCGACTCACCTCGAGAAGCGTCCCTTTTGCCCTGCCAAGCCTCGAAGAGACTCCTGAGGTGTCCCTCGTAACTCGACAGGAGTCCTGACTTCGTTGAACAAACACGAGGGTTGAAGGGCCATCCCCGCCGTAAGTCGAGAATGTACCCCAGGTCCCCGCCGCAACTCGAGAAAAACCATGAGACTTCCCCCTCCAAGCGAGATGAGGCCCGATTCCCCTGCACTGCATGCAGAGCAATTCCGTGAGCCCCCTGAAACATGTCAGGAGCCTCGACTTGCTTGATGGATGTCGACACAGTCCGCAAAAACACTGTCACAAGTAGAGAGGGACCCTGAGGTCACACCAGCATCGCGAAGGAGCTCCATGGGCCCCAAATCAACTCGAGATGAGGCCCGCTTCCCCTGCATTGACTCCAGAGCCATCCCCCGTTCCCCATCAAACACGACCTGAGGCTTGACTCCCTTTAGGCAACTCCAGAGGTTCCCCGAGAACAACGGGCCAAGTCTAGAGGAGTACCAAGTTCAGCAGAGCAACTCGAGGACTGCTCCGTGTACCCCAAATTGCCTCGAGATGAGAGCTGATTCCCTGGCTTAGACTCAAGACGTAGGCCACCTTTCCACAAGCCCCTCAAGAGGAGGCTTCTCTCAGCAATAGGTATGAGGGGGGACCCTGAGATTGCTGCCTCAATGGGCATATACACCGAGAAGCCCTGACTCGAAAGGAGGCCGGGTTTCCTTGCAGTGGCTTGAATACAGTCTAGTCTTTCATCTCACAAGGAAAGGGATGTCTGCACCACCTGTGGAGTCCCTAGAGAAAGCCCTAGGTCCCCGACTCCTTTCGACGGAATGCCTCACATGCCTCTGACACCTCGAGAGGCACGCAGAGCTCACTGCTTCAAAATTTGACGGAGCCTGACTCCTCTTGAACATTGACAGGAATCCCAGTATCCCTGTGGCTACTGGAAAGGGACCCTGGGTCTCCCGACTCACCTCGAGAAGCGTCCCTTTTGCCCTTTGCCCTGCCAAGCCTCGAAGAGACTCCTGAGGTGTCCCTCGTAACTCGACAGGAGTCCTGACTTCGTTGAACAAACACGAGGGTTGAAGGGCCATCCCCGCCGTAAGTCGAGAATGTACCCCAGGTCCCCGCCGCAACTCGAGAAAAAACATGAGACTTCCCCCTCCAAGCGAGATGAGGCCCGATTCCCCTGCACTGCATGCAGAGCAATTCCGTGAGCCCCCTGAAACATGTCAGGAGCCTCGACTTGCTTGATGGATGTCGAGACGAGACAGTCCGCAAAAACACTGTCACAAGTAGAGAGGGACCCTGAGGTCACACCAGCATCGCGAAGGAGCTCCATGGGCCCCAAATCAACTCGAGATGAGGCCCGCTTCCCCTGCATTGACTCCAGAGCCATCCCCCGTTCCCCATCAAACACGACCTGAGGCTTGACTCCCTTTAGGCAACTCCAGAGGTTCCCCGAGAACAACGGGCCAAGTCTAGAGGAGTACCAAGTTCAGCAGAGCAACTCGAGGACTGCTCCGTGTACCCCAAATTGCCTCGAGATGAGAGCTGATTCCCTGGCTTAGACTCAAGACGTAGGCCACCTTTCCACAAGCCCCTCAAGAGGAGGCTTCTCTCAGCAATAGGTATGAGGGAGGGACCCTGAGATTGCTGCCTCAATGGGCATATACACCGAGAAGCCCTGACTCGAAAGGAGGCCGGGTTTCCTTGCAGTGGCTTGAATACAGTCTAGTCTTTCATCTCACAAGGTGAAGGGATGTCTGCACCACCTGTGGAGTCCCTAGAGAAAGCCCTAGGTCCCCGACTCCTTTCGACGGAATGCCTCACATGCCTCTGACACCTCGAGAGGCACGCAGAGCTCACTGCTTCAAAATTTGACGGAGCCTGACTCCTCTTGAACATTGACAGGAATCCCAGTATCCCTGTGGCTACTGGAAAGGGACCCTGGGTCTCCCGACTCACCTCGAGAAGCGTCCCTTTTGCCCTGCCAAGCCTCGAAGAGACTCCTGAGGTGTCCCTCGTAACTCGACAGGAGTCCTGACTTCGTTGAACAAACACGAGGGTTGAAGGGCCATCCCCGCCGTAAGTCGAGAATGTACCCCAGGTCCCCCCCCGCAACTCGAGAAAAAACATGAGACTTCCCCCTCCAAGCGAGATGAGGCCCGATTCCCCTGCACTGCATGCAGAGCAATTCCGTGAGCCCCCTGAAACATGTCAGGAGCCTCGACTTGCTTGATGGATGTCGAGACAGTCCGCAAAAAAAACTGTGTCACAAGTAGAGAGGGACCCTGAGGTCACACCAGCATCGCGAAGGAGCTCCATGGGCCCCAAATCAACTCGAGATGAGGCCCGCTTCCCCTGCATTGACTCCAGAGCCATCCCCCGTTCCCCATCAAACACGACCTGAGGCTTGACTCCCTTTAGGCAACTCCAGAGGTTCCCCGAGAACAACGGGCCAAGTCTAGAGGAGTACCAAGTTCAGCAGAGCAACTCGAGGACTGCTCCGTGTACCCCAAATTGCCTCGAGATGAGAGCTGATTCCCTGGCTTAGACTCAAGACGTAGGCCACCTTTCCACAAGCCCCTCAAGAGGAGGCTTCTCTCAGCAATAGGTATGAGGGAGGGACCCTGAGATTGCTGCCTCAATGGGCATATACACCGAGAAGCCCTGACTCGAAAGGAGGCCGGGTTTCCTTGCAGTGGCTTGAATACAGTCTAGTCTTTCATCTCACAAGGTGAAGGGATGTCTGCACCACCTGTGGAGTCCCTAGAGAAAGCCCTAGGTCCCCGACTCCTTTCGACGGAATGCCTCACATGCCTCTGACACCTCGAGAGGCACGCAGAGCTCACTGCTTCAAAATTTGACGGAGCCTGACTCCTCTTGAACATTGACAGGAATCCCAGTATCCCTGTGGCTACTGGAAAGGGACCCTGGGTCTCCCGACTCACCTCGAGAAGCGTCCCTTTTGCCCTGCCAAGCCTCGAAGAGACTCCTGAGGTGTCCCTCGTAACTCGACAGGAGTCCTGACTTCGTTGAACAAACACGAGGGTTGAAGGGCCATCCCCGCCGTAAGTCGAGAATGTACCCCAGGTCCCCGCCGCAACTCGAGAAAAACCATGAGACTTCCCCCTCCAAGCGAGATGAGGCCCGATTCCCCTGCACTGCATGCAGAGCAATTCCGTGAGCCCCCTGAAACATGTCAGGAGCCTCGACTTGCTTGATGGATGTCGAGACAGTCCGCAAAAAAAACTGTCACAAGTAGAGAGAGAGAGACCCTGAGGTCACACCAGCATCGCGAAGGAGCTCCATGGGCCCCAAATCAACTCGAGATGAGGCCCGCTTCCCCTGCATTGACTCCAGAGCCATCCCCCGTTCCCCATCAAACACGACCTGAGGCTTGACTCCCTTTAGGCAACTCCAGAGGTTCCCCGAGAACAACGGGCCAAGTCTAGAGGAGTACCAAGTTCAGCAGAGCAACTCGAGGACTGCTCCGTGTACCCCAAATTGCCTCGAGATGAGAGCTGATTCCCTGGCTTAGACTCAAGACGTAGGCCACCTTTCCACAAGCCCCTCAAGAGGAGGCTTCTCTCAGCAATAGGTATGAGGGAGGGACCCTGAGATTGCTGCCTCAATGGGCATATACACCGAGAAGCCCTGACTCGAAAGGAGGCCGGGTTTCCTTGCAGTGGCTTGAATACAGTCTAGTCTTTCATCTCACAAGGTGAAGGGATGTCTGCACCACCTGTGGAGTCCCTAGAGAAAGCCCTAGGTCCCCCCGACTCCTTTCGACGGAATGCCTCACATGCCTCTGACACCTCGAGAGGCACGCAGAGCTCACTGCTTCAAAATTTGACGGAGCCTGACTCCTCTTGAACATTGACAGGAATCCCAGTATCCCTGTGGCTACTGGAAAGGGACCCTGGGTCTCCCGACTCACCTCGAGAAGCGTCCCTTTTGCCCTGCCAAGCCTCGAAGAGACTCCTGAGGTGTCCCTCGTAACTCGACAGGAGTCCTGACTTCGTTGAACAAACACGAGGGTTGAAGGGCCATCCCCGCCGTAAGTCGAGAATGTACCCCAGGTCCCCGCCGCAACTCGAGAAAAACCATGAGACTTCCCCCTCCAAGCGAGATGAGGCCCGATTCCCCTGCACTGCATGCAGAGCAATTCCGTGAGCCCCCTGAAACATGTCAGGAGCCTCGACTTGCTTGATGGATGTCGAGACAGTCCGCAAAAACACTGTCACAAGTAGAGAGGGACCCTGAGGTCACACCAGCATCTCGAAGGAGCTCCATGGGCCCCAAATCAACTCGAGATGAGGCCCGCTTCCCCTGCATTGACTCCAGAGCCATCCCCCGTTCCCCATCAAACACGACCTGAGGCTTGACTCCCTTTAGGCAACTCCAGAGGTTCCCCGAGAACAACGGGCCAAGTCTAGAGGAGTACCAAGTTCAGCAGAGCAACTCGAGGACTGCTCCGTGTACCCCAAATTGCCTCGAGATGAGAGCTGATTCCCTGGCTTAGACTCAAGACTCAGACGTAGGCCACCTTTCCACAAGCCCCTCAAGAGGAGGCTTCTCTCAGCAATAGGTATGAGGGAGGGACCCTGAGATTGCTGCCTCAATGGGCATATACACCGAGAAGCCCTGACTCGAAAGGAGGCCGGGTTTTCCTTGCAGTGGCTTGAATACAGTCTAGTCTTTCATCTCACAAGGTGAAGGGATGTCTGCACCACCTGTGGAGTCCCTAGAGAAAGCCCTAGGTCCCCGACTCCTTTCGACGGAATGCCTCACATGCCTCTGACACCTCGAGAGGCACGCAGAGCTCACTGCTTCAAAATTTGACGGAGCCTGACTCCTCTTGAACATTGACAGGAATCCCAGTATCCCTGTGGCTACTGGAAAGGGACCCTGGGTCTCCCGACTCACCTCGAGAAGCGTCCCTTTTGCCCTGCCAAGCCTCGAAGAGACTCCTGAGGTGTCCCTCGTAACTCGACAGGAGTCCTGACTTCGTTGAACAAACACGAGGGTTGAAGGGCCATCCCCCCGTAAGTCGAGAATGTACCCCAGGTCCCCGCCGCAACTCGAGAAAAAAACCATGAGACTTCCCCCTCCAAGCGAGATGAGGCCCGATTCCCCTGCACTGCATGCAGAGCAATTCCGTGAGCCCCCTGAAACATGTCAGGAGCCTCGACTTGCTTGATGGATGTCGAGACAGTCCGCAAAAACACTGTCACAAGTAGAGAGGGACCCTGAGGTCACACCAGCATCGCGAAGGAGCTCCATGGGCCCAAATCAACTCGAGATGAGGCCCGCTTCCCCTGCATTGACTCCAGAGCCATCCCCCGTTCCCCATCAAACACGACCTGAGGCTTGACTCCCTTTAGGCAACTCCAGAGGTTCCCCGAGAACAACGGGCCAAGTCTAGAGGAGTACCAAGTTCAGCAGAGCAACTCGAGGACTGCTCCGTGTACCCCAAATTGCCTCGAGATGAGAGCTGATTCCCTGGCTTAGACTCAAGACGTAGGCCACCTTTCCACAAGCCCCTCAAGAGGAGGCTTCTCTCAGCAATAGGTATGAGGGAGGGACCCTGAGATTGCTGCCTCAATGGGCATATACACCGAGAAGCCCTGACTCGAAAGGAGGCCGGGTTTCCTTGCAGTGGCTTGAATACAGTCTAGTCTTTCATCTCACAAGGTGAAGGGATGTCTGCACCACCTGTGGAGTCCCTAGAGAAAGCCCTAGGTCCCCGACTCCTTTCGACGGAATGCCTCACATGCCTCTGACACCTCGAGAGGCACGCAGAGCTCACTGCTTCAAAATTTGACGGAGCCTGACTCCTCTTGAACATTGACAGGAATCCCAGTATCCCTGTGGCTACTGGAAAGGGACCCTGGGTCTCCCGACTCACCTCGAGAAGCGTCCCTTTTGCCCTGCCAAGCCTCGAAGAGACTCCTGAGGTGTCCCTCGTAACTCGACAGGAGTCCTGACTTCGTTGAACAAACACGAGGGTTGAAGGGCCATCCCCGCCGTAAGTCGAGAATGTACCCCAGGTCCCCGCCGCAACTCGAGAAAAACCATGAGACTTCCCCCTCCAAGCGAGATGAGGCCCGATTCCCCTGCACTGCATGCAGAGCAATTCCGTGAGCCCCCTGAAACATGTCAGGAGCCTCGACTTGCTTGATGGATGTCGAGACAGTCCGCAAAAACACTGTCACAAGTAGAGAGGGACCCTGAGGTCACACCAGCATCGCGAAGGAGCTCCATGGGCCCCAAATCAACTCGAGATGAGGCCCGCTTCCCCTGCATTGACTCCAGAGCCATCCCCCGTTCCCCATCAAACACGACCTGAGGCTTGACTCCCTTTAGGCAACTCCAGAGGTTCCCCGAGAACAACGGGCCAAGTCTAGAGGAGTACCAAGTTCAGCAGAGCAACTCGAGGACTGCTCCGTGTACCCCAAATTGCCTCGAGATGAGAGCTGATTCCCTGGCTTAGACTCAAGACGTAGGCCACCTTTCCACAAGCCCCTCAAGAGGAGGCTTCTCTCAGCAATAGGTATGAGGGAGGGACCCTGAGATTGCTGCCTCAATGGGCATATACACCGAGAAGCCCTGACTCGAAAGGAGGCCGGGTTTCCTTGCAGTGGCTTGAATACAGTCTAGTCTTTCATCTCACAAGGTGAAGGGATGTCTGCACCACCTGTGGAGTCCCTAGAGAAAGCCCTAGGTCCCCGACTCCTTTCGACGGAATGCCTCACATGCCTCTGACACCTCGAGAGAGACGCAGAGCAGAGCTCACTGCTTCAAAATTTGACGGAGCCTGACTCCTCTTGAACATTGACAGGAATCCCAGTATCCCTGTGGCTACTGGAAAGGGACCCTGGGTCTCCCGACTCACCTCGAGAAGCGTCCCTTTTGCCCTGCCAAGCCTCGAAGAGACTCCTGAGGTGTCCCTCGTAACTCGACAGGAGTCCTGACTTCGTTGAACAAACACGAGGGTTGAAGGGCCATCCCCGCCGTAAGTCGAGAATGTACCCCAGGTCCCCGCCGCAACTCGAGAAAAACCATGAGACTTCCCCCTCCAAGCGAGATGAGGCCCGATTCCCCTGCACTGCATGCAGAGCAATTCCGTGAGCCCCCTGAAACATGTCAGGAGCCTCGACTTGCTTGATGGATGTCGAGACAGTCCGCAAAAACACTGTCACAAGTAGAGAGGGACCCTGAGGTCACACCAGCATCGCGAAGGAGCTCCATGGGCCCCAAATCAACTCGAGATGAGGCCCGCTTCCCCTGCATTGACTCAGAGCCATCCCCCGTTCCCCATCAAACACGACCTGAGGCTTGACTCCCTTTAGGCAACTCCAGAGGTTCCCCGAGAACAACGGGCCAAGTCTAGAGGAGTACCAAGTTCAGCAGAGCAACTCGAGGACTGCTCCGTGTACCCCAAATTGCCTCGAGATGAGAGCTGATTCCCTGGCTTAGACTCAAGACGTAGGCCACCTTTCCACAAGCCCCTCAAGAGGAGGCTTCTCTCAGCAATAGGTATGAGGGAGGGGAGGGACCCTGAGATTGCTGCCTCAATGGGCATATACACCGAGAAGCCCTGACTCGAAAGGAGGCCGGGTTTCCTTGCAGTGGCTTGAATACAGTCTAGTCTTTCATCTCACAAGGTGAAGGGATGTCTGCACCACCTGTGGAGTCCCTAGAGAAAGCCCTAGGTCCCCGACTCCTTTCGACGGAATGCCTCACATGCCTCTGACACCTCGAGAGGCACGCAGAGCTCACTGCTTCAAAATTTGACGACGGAGCCTGACTCCTCTTGAACATTGACAGGAATCCCAGTATCCCTGTGGCTACTGGAAAGGGACCCTGGGTCTCCCGACTCACCTCGAGAAGCGTCCCTTTTGCCCTGCCAAGCCTCGAAGAGACTCCTGAGGTGTCCCTCGTAACTCGACAGGAGTCCTGACTTCGTTGAACAAACACGAGGGTTGAAGGGCCATCCCCGCCGTAAGTCGAGAATGTACCCCAGGTCCCCGCCGCAACTCGAGAAAAACCATGAGACTTCCCCCCCAAGCGAGATGAGGCCCGATTCCCCTGCACTGCATGCAGAGCAATTCCGTGAGCCCCCTGAAACATGTCAGGAGCCTCGACTTGCTTGATGGATGTCGAGACAGTCCGCAAAAAACTGTCACAAGTAGAGAGGGACCCTGAGGTCACACCAGCATCGCGAAGGAGCTCCATGGGCCCCAAATCAACTCGAGATGAGGCCCGCTTCCCCTGCATTGACTCCAGAGCCATCCCCCCCCCCCATCAAACACACGACCTGAGGCTTGACTCCCTTTAGGCAACTCCAGAGGTTCCCCGAGAACAACGGGCCAAGTCTAGAGGAGTACCAAGTTCAGCAGAGCAACTCGAGGACTGCTCCGTGTACCCCAAATTGCCTCGAGATGAGAGCTGATTCCCTGGCTTAGACTCAAGACGTAGGCCACCTTTCCACAAGCCCCTCAAGAGGAGGCTTCTCTCAGCAATAGGTATGAGGGAGGGACCCTGAGATTGCTGCCTCAATGGGCATATACACCGAGAAGCCCTGACTCGAAAGGAGGCCGGGTTTCCTTGCAGTGGCTTGAATACAGTCTAGTCTTTCATCTCACAAGGTGAAGGGATGTCTGCACCACCTGTGGAGTCCCTAGAGAAAGCCCTAGGTCCCCGACTCCTTTCGACGGAATGCCTCACATGCCTCTGACACCTCGAGAGGCACGCAGAGCTCACTGCTTCAAAATTTGACGGAGCCTGACTCCTCTTGAACATTGACATTGACAGAATCCCAGTATCCCTGTGGCTACTGGAAAGGGACCCTGGGTCTCCCGACTCACCTCGAGAAGCGTCCCTTTTGCCCTGCCAAGCCTCGAAGAGACTCCTGAGGTGTCCCTCGTAACTCGACAGGAGTCCTGACTTCGTTGAACAAACACGAGGGTTGAAGGGCCATCCCCGCCGTAAGTCGAGAATGTACCCCAGGTCCCCGCCGCAACTCGAGAAAAAAACCATGAGACTTCCCCCTCCAAGCGAGATGAGGCCCGATTCCCCTGCACTGCATGCAGAGCAATTCCGTGAGCCCCCTGAAACATGTCAGGAGCCTCGACTTGCTTGATGGATGTCGAGACAGTCCGCAAAAACACTGTCACAAGTAGAGAGGGACCCTGAGGTCACACCAGCATCGCGAAGGAGCTCCATGGGCCCCAAATCAACTCGAGATGAGGCCCGCTTCCCCTGCATTGACTCCAGAGCCATCCCCCGTTCCCCATCAAACACGACCTGAGGCTTGACCCCTTTAGGCAACTCCAGAGGTTCCCCGAGAACAACGGGCCAAGTCTAGAGGAGTACCAAGTTCAGCAGAGCAACTCGAGGACTGCTCCGTGTACCCCAAATTGCCTCGAGATGAGAGCTGATTCCCTGGCTTAGACTCAAGACGTAGGCCACCTTTCCACAAGCCCCTCAAGAGGAGGCTTCTCTCAGCAATAGGTATGAGGGAGGGACCCTGAGATTGCTGCCTCAATGGGCATATACACCGAGAAGCCCTGACTCGAAAGGAGGCCGGGTTTCCTTGCAGTGGCTTGAATACAGTCTAGTCTTTCATCTCACAAGGTGAAGGGATGTCTGCACCACCTGTGGAGTCCCTAGAGAAAGCCCTAGGTCCCCGACTCCTTTCGACGGAATGCCTCACATGCCTCTGACACCTCGAGAGGCACGCAGAGCTCACTGCTTCAAAATTTGACGGAGCCTGACTCCTCTTGAACATTGACAGGAATCCCAGTATCCCTGTGGCTACTGGAAAGGGACCCTGGGTCTCCCGACTCACCTCGAGAAGCGTCCCTTTTGCCCTGCCAAGCCTCGAAGAGACTCCTGAGGTGTCCCTCGTAACTCGACAGGAGTCCTGACTTCGTTGAACAAACACGAGGGTTGAAGGGCCATCCCCGCCGTAAGTCGAGAATGTACCCCAGGTCCCCGCCGCAACTCGAGAAAAACCATGAGACTTCCCCCTCCAAGCGAGATGAGGCCCGATTCCCCTGCACTGCATGCAGAGCAATTCCGTGAGCCCCCTGAAACATGTCAGGAGCCTCGACTTGCTTGATGGATGTCGAGACAGTCCGCAAAAACACTGTCACAAGTAGAGAGGGACCCTGAGGTCACACCAGCATCGCGAAGGAGCTCCATGGGCCCCAAATCAACTCGAGATGAGGCCCGCTTCCCCTGCATTGACTCCAGAGCCATCCCCCGTTCCCCATCAAACACGACCTGAGGCTTGACTCCCTTTAGGCAACTCCAGAGGTCCCCGAGAACAACGGGCCAAGTCTAGAGGAGTACCAAGTTCAGCAGAGCAACTCGAGGACTGCTCCGTGTACCCCAAATTGCCTCGAGATGAGAGCTGATTCCCTGGCTTAGACTCAAGACGTAGGCCACCTTTCCACAAGCCCCTCAAGAGGAGGCTTCTCTCAGCAATAGGTATGAGGGAGGGACCCTGAGATTGCTGCCTCAATGGGCATATACACCGAGAAGCCCTGACTCGAAAGGAGGCCGGGTTTCCTTGCAGTGGCTTGAATACAGTCTAGTCTTTCATCTCACAAGGTGAAGGGATGTCTGCACCACCTGTGGAGTCCCTAGAGAAAGCCCTAGGTCCCCGACTCCTTTCGACGGAATGCCTCACATGCCTCTGACACCTCGAGAGGCACGCAGAGCTCACTGCTTCAAAATTTGACGGAGCCTGACTCCTCTTGAACATTGACAGGAATCCCAGTATCCCTGTGGCTACTACTGGAAAGGGACCCTGGGTCTCCCGACTCACCTCGAGAAGCGTCCCTTTTGCCCTGCCAAGCCTCGAAGAGACTCCTGAGGTGTCCCTCGTAACTCGACAGGAGTCCTGACTTCGTTGAACAAACACGAGGGTTGAAGGGCCATCCCCGCCGTAAGTCGAGAATGTACCCCAGGTCCCCGCCGCAACTCGAGAAAAACCATGAGACTTCCCCCTCCAAGCGAGATGAGGCCCGATTCCCCTGCACTGCATGCAGAGCAATTCCGTGAGCCCCCTGAAACATGTCAGGAGCCTCGACTTGCTTGATGGATGTCGAGACAGTCCGCAAAAACACTGTCACAAGTAGAGAGGGACCCTGAGGTCACACCAGCATCGCGAAGGAGCTCCATGGGCCCCAAATCAACTCGAGATGAGGCCCGCTTCCCCTGCATTGACTCCAGAGCCATCCCCCGTTCCCCATCAAACACGACCTGAGGCTTGACTCCCTTTAGGCAACTCCAGAGGTTCCCCGAGAACAACGGGCCAAGTCTAGAGGAGTACCAAGTTCAGCAGAGCAACTCGAGGACTGCTCCGTGTACCCCAAATTGCCTCGAGATGAGAGCTGATTCCCTGGCTTAGACTCAAGACGTAGGCCACCTTTCCACAAGCCCCTCAAGAGGAGGCTTCTCTCAGCAATAGGTATGAGGGAGGGACCCTGAGATTGCTGCCTCAATGGGCATATACACCGAGAAGCCCTGACTCGAAAGGAGGCCGGGTTTCCTTGCAGTGGCTTGAATACAGTCTAGTCTTTCATCTCACAAGGTGAAGGGATGTCTGCACCACCTGTGGAGTCCCTAGAGAAAGCCCTAGGTCCCCGACTCCTTTCGACGGAATGCCTCACATGCCTCTGACACCTCGAGAGGCACGCAGAGCTCACTGCTTCAAAATTTGACGGAGCCTGACTCCTCTTGAACATTGACAGGAATCCCAGTATCCCTGTGGCTACTGGAAAGGGACCCTGGGTCTCCCGACTCACCTCGAGAAGCGTCCCTTTTGCCCTGCCAAGCCTCGAAGAGACTCCTGAGGTGTCCCTCGTAACTCGACAGGAGTCCTGACTTCGTTGAACAAACACGAGGGTTGAAGGGCCATCCCCGCCGTAAGTCGAGAATGTACCCCAGGTCCCCGCCGCAACTCGAGAAAAACCATGAGACTTCCCCCTCCAAGCGAGATGAGGCCCGATTCCCCTGCACTGCATGCAGAGCAATTCCGTGAGCCCCCTGAAACATGTCAGGAGCCTCGACTTGCTTGATGGATGTCGAGACAGTCCGCAAAAACACTGTCACAAGTAGAGAGGGACCCTGAGGTCACACCAGCATCGCGAAGGAGCTCCATGGGCCCCAAATCAACTCGAGATGAGGCCCGCTTCCCCTGCATTGACTCCAGAGCCATCCCCCGTTCCCCATCAAACACGACCTGAGGCTTGACTCCCTTTAGGCAACTCCAGAGGTTCCCCGAGAACAACGGGCCAAGTCTAGAGGAGTACCAAGTTCAGCAGCAACTCGAGGACTGCTCCGTGTACCCCAAATTGCCTCGAGATGAGAGCTGATTCCCTGGCTTAGACTCAAGACGTAGGCCACCTTTCCACAAGCCCCTCAAGAGGAGGCTTCTCTCAGCAATAGGTATGAGGGAGGGACCCTGAGATTGCTGCCTCAATGGGCATATACACCGAGAAGCCCTGACTCGAAAGGAGGCCGGGTTTCCTTGCAGTGGCTTGAATACAGTCTAGTCTTTCATCTCACAAGGTGAAGGGATGTCTGCACCACCTGTGGAGTCCCTAGAGAAAGCCCTAGGTCCCCGACTCCTTTCGACGGAATGCCTCACATGCCTCTGACACCTCGAGAGGCACGCAGAGCTCACTGCTTCAAAATTTGACGGAGCCTGACTCCTCTTGAACATTGACAGGAATCCCAGTATCCCTGTGGCTACTGGAAAGGGACCCTGGGTCTCCCGACTCACCTCGAGAAGCGTCCCTTTTGCCCTGCCAAGCCTCGAAGAGACTCCTGAGGTGTCCCTCGTAACTCGACAGGAGTCCTGACTTCGTTGAACAAACACGAGGGTTGAAGGGCCATCCCCGCCGTAAGTCGAGAATGTACCCCAGGTCCCCGCCGCAACTCGAGAAAAACCATGAGACTTCCCCCTCCAAGCGAGATGAGGCCCGATTCCCCTGCACTGCATGCAGAGCAATTCCGTGAGCCCCCTGAAACATGTCAGGAGCCTCGACTTGCTTGATGGATGTCGAGACAGTCCGCAAAAACACTGTCACAAGTAGAGAGGGACCCTGAGGTCACACCAGCATCGCGAAGGAGCTCCATGGGCCCCAAATCAACTCGAGATGAGGCCCGCTTCCCCTGCATTGACTCCAGAGCCATCCCCCGTTCCCCATCAAACACGACCTGAGGCTTGACTCCCTTTAGGCAACTCCAGAGGTTCCCCGAGAACAACGGGCCAAGTCTAGAGGAGTACCAAGTTCAGCAGAGCAACTCGAGGACTGCTCGTGTACCCCAAATTGCCTCGAGATGAGAGCTGATTCCCTGGCTTAGACTCAAGACGTAGGCCACCTTTCCACAAGCCCCTCAAGAGGAGGCTTCTCTCAGCAATAGGTATGAGGGAGGGACCCTGAGATTGCTGCCTCAATGGGCATATACACCGAGAAGCCCTGACTCGAAAGGAGGCCGGGTTTCCTTGCAGTGGCTTGAATACAGTCTAGTCTTTCATCTCACAAGGTGAAGGGATGTCTGCACCACCTGTGGAGTCCCTAGAGAAAGCCCTAGGTCCCCGACTCCTTTCGACGGAATGCCTCACATGCCTCTGACACCTCGAGAGGCACGCAGAGCTCACTGCTTCAAAATTTGACGGAGCCTGACTCCTCTTGAACATTGACAGGAATCCCAGTATCCCTGTGGCTACTGGAAAGGGACCCTGGGTCTCCCGACTCACCTCGAGAAGCGTCCCTTTTGCCCTGCCAAGCCTCGAAGAGACTCCTGAGGTGTCCCTCGTAACTCGACAGGAGTCCTGACTTCGTTGAACAAACACGAGGGTTGAAGGGCCATCCCCGCCGTAAGTCGAGAATGTACCCCAGGTCCCCGCCGCAACTCGAGAAAAACCATGAGACTTCCCCCTCCAAGCGAGATGAGGCCCGATTCCCCTGCACTGCATGCAGAGCAATTCCGTGAGCCCCCTGAAACATGTCAGGAGCCTCGACTTGCTTGATGGATGTCGAGACAGTCCGCAAAAACACTGTCACAAGTAGAGAGGGACCCTGAGGTCACACCAGCATCGCGAAGGAGCTCCATGGGCCCCAAATCAACTCGAGATGAGGCCCGCTTCCCCTGCATTGACTCCAGAGCCATCCCCCGTTCCCCATCAAACACGACCTGAGGCTTGACTCCCTTTAGGCAACTCCAGAGGTTCCCCGAGAACAACGGGCCAAGTCTAGAGGAGTACCAAGTTCAGCAGAGCAACTCGAGGACTGCTCCGTGTACCCCAAATTGCCTCGAGATGAGAGCTGATTCCCTGGCTTAGACTCAAGACGTAGGCCACCTTTCCACAAGCCCCTCAAGAGGAGGCTTCTCTCAGCAATAGGTATGAGGGAGGGACCCTGAGATTGCTGCCTCAATGGGCATATACACCGAGAAGCCCTGACTCGAAAGGAGGCCGGGTTTCCTTGCAGTGGCTTGAATACAGTCTAGTCTTTCATCTCACAAGGTGAAGGGATGTCTGCACCACCTGTGGAGTCCCTAGAGAAAGCCCTAGGTCCCCGACTCCTTTCGACGGAATGCCTCACATGCCTCTGACACCTCGAGAGGCACGCAGAGCTCACTGCTTCAAAATTTGACGGAGCCTGACTCCTCTTGAACATTGACAGGAATCCCAGTATCCCTGTGGCTACTGGAAAGGGACCCTGGGTCTCCCGACTCACCTCGAGAAGCGTCCCTTTTGCCCTGCCAAGCCTCGAAGAGACTCCTGAGGTGTCCCTCGTAACTCGACAGGAGTCCTGACTTCGTTGAACAAACACGAGGGTTGAAGGGCCATCCCCGCCGTAAGTCGAGAATGTACCCCAGGTCCCCGCCGCAACTCGAGAAAAACCATGAGACTTCCCCCTCCAAGCGAGATGAGGCCCGATTCCCCTGCACTGCATGCAGAGCAATTCCGTGAGCCCCCTGAAACATGTCAGGAGCCTCGACTTGCTTGATGGATGTCGAGACAGTCCGCAAAAACACTGTCACAAGTAGAGAGGGACCCTGAGGTCACACCAGCATCGCGAAGGAGCTCCATGGGCCCCAAATCAACTCGAGATGAGGCCCGCTTCCCCTGCATTGACTCCAGAGCCATCCCCCGTTCCCCATCAAACACGACCTGAGGCTTGACTCCCTTTAGGCAACTCCAGAGGTTCCCCGAGAACAACGGGCCAAGTCTAGAGGAGTACCAAGTTCAGCAGAGCAACTCGAGGACTGCTCCGTGTACCCCAAATTGCCTCGAGATGAGAGCTGATTCCCTGGCTTAGACTCAAGACGTAGGCCACCTTTCCACAAGCCCCTCAAGAGGAGGCTTCTCTCAGCAATAGGTATGAGGGAGGGACCCTGAGATTGCTGCCTCAATGGGCATATACACCGAGAAGCCCTGACTCGAAAGGAGGCCGGGTTTCCTTGCAGTGGCTTGAATACAGTCTAGTCTTTCATCTCACAAGGTGAAGGGATGTCTGCACCACCTGTGGAGTCCCTAGAGAAAGCCCTAGGTCCCCGACTCCTTTCGACGGAATGCCTCACATGCCTCTGACACCTCGAGAGGCACGCAGAGCTCACTGCTTCAAAATTTGACGGAGCCTGACTCCTCTTGAACATTGACAGGAATCCCAGTATCCCTGTGGCTACTGGAAAGGGACCCTGGGTCTCCCGACTCACCTCGAGAAGCGTCCCTTTTGCCCTGCCAAGCCTCGAAGAGACTCCTGAGGTGTCCCTCGTAACTCGACAGGAGTCCTGACTTCGTTGAACCAAACACGAGGGTTGAAGGGCCATCCCCGCCGTAAGTCGAGAATGTACCCCAGGTCCCCGCCGCAACTCGAGAAAAACCATGAGACTTCCCCCTCCAAGCGAGATGAGGCCCGATTCCCCTGCACTGCATGCAGAGCAATTCCGTGAGCCCCCTGAAACATGTCAGGAGCCTCGACTTGCTTGATGGATGTCGAGACAGTCCGCAAAAACACTGTCACAAGTAGAGAGGGACCCTGAGGTCACACCAGCATCGCGAAGGAGCTCCATGGGCCCCAAATCAACTCGAGATGAGGCCCGCTTCCCCTGCATTGACTCCAGAGCCATCCCCCGTTCCCCATCAAACACGACCTGAGGCTTGACTCCCTTTAGGCAACTCCAGAGGTTCCCCGAGAACAACGGGCCAAGTCTAGAGGAGTACCAAGTTCAGCAGAGCAACTCGAGGACTGCTCCGTGTACCCCAAATTGCCTCGAGATGAGAGCTGATTCCCTGGCTTAGACTCAAGACGTAGGCCACCTTTCCACAAGCCCCTCAAGAGGAGGCTTCTCTCAGCAATAGGTATGAGGGAGGGACCCTGAGATTGCTGCCTCAATGGGCATATACACCGAGAAGCCCTGACTCGAAAGGAGGCCGGGTTTCCTTGCAGTGGCTTGAATACAGTCTAGTCTTTCATCTCACAAGGTGAAGGGATGTCTGCACCACCTGTGGAGTCCCTAGAGAAAGCCCTAGGTCCCCGACTCCTTTCGACGGAATGCCTCACATGCCTCTGACACCTCGAGAGGCACGCAGAGCTCACTGCTTCAAAATTTGACGGAGCCTGACTCCTCTTGAACATTGACAGGAATCCCAGTATCCCTGTGGCTACTGGAAAGGGACCCTGGGTCTCCCGACTCACCTCGAGAAGCGTCCCTTTTGCCCTGCCAAGCCTCGAAGAGACTCCTGAGGTGTCCCTCGTAACTCGACAGGAGTCCTGACTTCGTTGAACAAACACGAGGGTTGAAGGGCCATCCCCGCCGTAAGTCGAGAATGTACCCCAGGTCCCCGCCGCAACTCGAGAAAAACCATGAGACTTCCCCCTCCAAGCGAGATGAGGCCCGATTCCCCTGCACTGCATGCAGAGCAATTCCGTGAGCCCCCTGAAACATGTCAGGAGCCTCGACTTGCTTGATGGATGTCGAGACAGTCCGCAAAAACACTGTCACAAGTAGAGAGGGACCCTGAGGTCACACCAGCATCGCGAAGGAGCTCCATGGGCCCCAAATCAACTCGAGATGAGGCCCGCTTCCCCTGCATTGACTCCAGAGCCATCCCCCGTTCCCCATCAAACACGACCTGAGGCTTGACTCCCTTTAGGCAACTCCAGAGGTTCCCCGAGAACAACGGGCCAAGTCTAGAGGAGTACCAAGTTCAGCAGAGCAACTCGAGGACTGCTCCGTGTACCCCAAATTGCCTCGAGATGAGAGCTGATTCCCTGGCTTAGACTCAAGACGTAGGCCACCTTTCCACAAGCCCCTCAAGAGGAGGCTTCTCTCAGCAATAGGTATGAGGGAGGGACCCTGAGATTGCTGCCTCAATGGGCATATACACCGAGAAGCCCTGACTCGAAAGGAGGCCGGGTTTCCTTGCAGTGGCTTGAATACAGTCTAGTCTTTCATCTCACAAGGTGAAGGGATGTCTGCACCACCTGTGGAGTCCCTAGAGAAAGCCCTAGGTCCCCGACTCCTTTCGACGGAATGCCTCACATGCCTCTGACACCTCGAGAGGCACGCAGAGCTCACTGCTTCAAAATTTGACGGAGCCTGACTCCTCTTGAACATTGACAGGAATCCCAGTATCCCTGTGGCTACTGGAAAGGGACCCTGGGTCTCCCGACTCACCTCGAGAAGCGTCCCTTTTGCCCTGCCAAGCCTCGAAGAGACTCCTGAGGTGTCCCTCGTAACTCGACAGGAGTCCTGACTTCGTTGAACAAACACGAGGGTTGAAGGGCCATCCCCGCCGTAAGTCGAGAATGTACCCCAGGTCCCCGCCGCAACTCGAGAAAAACCATGAGACTTCCCCCTCCAAGCGAGATGAGGCCCGATTCCCCTGCACTGCATGCAGAGCAATTCCGTGAGCCCCCTGAAACATGTCAGGAGCCTCGACTTGCTTGATGGATGTCGAGACAGTCCGCAAAAACACTGTCACAAGTAGAGAGGGACCCTGAGGTCACACCAGCATCGCGAAGGAGCTCCATGGGCCCCAAATCAACTCGAGATGAGGCCCGCTTCCCCTGCATTGACTCCAGAGCCATCCCCCGTTCCCCATCAAACACGACCTGAGGCTTGACTCCCTTTAGGCAACTCCAGAGGTTCCCGGAGAACAACGGGCCAAGTCTAGAGGAGTACCAAGTTCAGCAGAGCAACTCGAGGACTGCTCCGTGTACCCCAAATTGCCTCGAGATGAGAGCTGATTCCCTGGCTTAGACTCAAGACGTAGGCCACCTTTCCACAAGCCCTCAAGAGGAGGCTTCTCTCAGCAATAGGTATGAGGGAGGGACCCTGAGATTGCTGCCTCAATGGGCATATACACCGAGAAGCCCTGACTCGAAAGGAGGCCGGGTTTCCTTGCAGTGGCTTGAATACAGTCTAGTCTTTCATCTCACAAGGTGAAGGGATGTCTGCACCACCTGTGGAGTCCCTAGAGAAAGCCCTAGGTCCCCGACTCCTTTCGACGGAATGCCTCACATGCCTCTGACACTCCGAGAGGCACGCAGAGCTCACTGCTTCAAAATTTGACGGAGCCTGACTCCTCTTGAACATTGACAGGAATCCCAGTATCCCTGTGGCTACTGGAAAGGGACCCTGGGTCTCCCGACTCACCTCGAGAAAAGCGTCCCTTTTGCCCTGCCAAGCCTCGAAGAGACTCCTGAGGTGTCCCTCGTAACTCGACAGGAGTCCTGACTTCGTTGAACAAACACGAGGGTTGAAGGGCCATCCCCGCCGTAAGTCGAGAATGTACCCCAGGTCCCCGCCGCAACTCGAGAAAAACCATGAGACTTCCCCCTCCAAGCGAGATGAGGCCCGATTCCCCTGCACTGCATGCAGAGCAATTCCGTGAGCCCCCTGAAACATGTCAGGAGCCTCGACTTGCTTGATGGATGTCGAGAGAGTCCGCAAAAACACTGTCACAAGTAGAGAGGGACCCTGAGGTCACACCAGCATCGCGAAGGAGCTCCATGGGCCCCAAATCAACTCGAGATGAGGCCCGCTTCCCCTGCATTGACTCCAGAGCCATCCCCCGTTCCCCATCAAACACGACCTGAGGCTTGACTCCCTTTAGGCAACTCCAGAGGTTCCCCTGAGAACAACGGGCCAAGTCTAGAGGCGAGTACCAAGTTCAGCAGAGCAACTCGAGAGACTGCTCCGTGTACCCCAAATTGCCTCGAGATGAGAGCTGATTCCCTGGCTTAGACTCAAGACGTAGGCCACCTTTCCACAAGCCCCTCAAGAGGAGGCTTCTCTCAGCAATATGGTATGAGGGAGGGACCCTGAGATTGCTGCCTCAATGGGCAAATACACACCGAGAATGCCCTGACTCGAAAGGAGGCCGGGAGTTTCCTTGCAGTGGCTTGAATACAGTCTAGTCTTTTTCATCTCACAAGGTGAAGGGATGTCTGCACCACCTGTGGAGTCCCTAGAGAAAGCCCTAGTCCCCCGACTCCTTTCGACGGAATGCCTCACATGCCTCTGACACCTCGAGAAGCACGCAGAGCTCACTGCTTCAAAATTTGACGGAGCCTGACTCCTCTTGAACATTGACAGGAATCCCAGTATCCCTGTGGCTACTGGAAAGGGACCCTGGGTCTCCCGACTCACCTCGAGAAGCGTCCCTTTTGCCCTGCCAAGCCTCGAAGAGACTCCTGAGGTGTCCCTCGTAACTCGACAGGACTCCTGACTTCGTTGAACAAACACGAGGTTTGAAGGGCCATCCCCGCCGTAAGTCGAGAATGTACCCCAGGTCCCCGCCGCAACTCTATTTTTAAAAAAAAAATAAAAGAGAAAAACAATGAGACTTCCCCCTCCAAGCGAGATGAGCCGATTCCCCTGCACTGCATGCAGAGCAATTCCGTGAGCCCCCTGAAACATGGGTCAGGAGCCTCGACTTGCTTGATGGATGTCGAGACAGTCCGCAAAAAACACTGTCACAAGTAGAGAGGGACCCTGAGGTCACACCAGCATTGCGCGAAGGAGCTCCATGGGCCCCAAATCAACTCGAGATGAGGCCCGCTCACGCTCCCCTGCATTGACTCCAGAGCCATCCCCAGTTCCCCAATCAAACACGACCTGAGGCTTGACTCCCTTTAGGCAACTCCAGAGGTTCCCGGAGAACAAAACGGGCCAAGTCTAGAGGAGTACCAATAGTTCAGCAAGAAAGAGCAACTCGAGGGGACTGCTTCCGTGTACCCCAAATTGCCTCGAGATGAGAGCTGATTCCCTGGCTTAGACTCAAGAGCGTAGGCCACCTTTCCACAAGCCCCTACAAGAGGAGGTTCGTTCTCTAAGCAATAGGTATGAGGGAGGAACCCTGTGAGATTGCTGCCTCAATGGGGCATATACACCGAGAAGCCCTGACTCGAAAGGAGGCCCCCCCCCGGGTTTTTTTTTTCCTTGCAGTGGCTTGAATACAGTCTAGTCTTTCATCTCACAAGTTGTGAAGGGATGTCTGCACCACCTGTGGAGTCCCTAGAGAAAGCCCTAGGTCCCCGACTCCTTTCGACGGAATGCCCTCACATGCCTCTGACACCCCGAGAGGCACGCAGAGCCGCACTGCTTCAAAATTTGACGGAGCCTGACTCCTCTTTAAACATTGACAGGAATCCCAGTATCCCTGTGGCTACTGGAAAGGGACCCTGGGTCTACCGACTCAACCTCGAGAGAAGCGTCCTTCCCCCCCTTTTGCCCTGCCAAGTGCTCTCGAAGAGACTCCTGAGGTGTCCCTCGTAACTCGAAGCAGGACCTCCTGACTTCGTTGAACAAACACGAGGGTTTGAAGGGCCATCCCCGCCGTTGTTTTTTAAGTCGAGAATGTACCCCGAGTCCCCCCCCCACACGCCCGGCAAACTCGAGAAAAACAATGAGACTTCCCCTCCCAGCGAGATTGAGGCCCGATTCACCTGCACTGCAATGCAGAGCAATTTCCGTGAGAGGTCCCCCTGAAACATGTCAGGAGCCTCGACTTGCTTGAATGGGATTGTCGAGACGTCCGCAAAACACACTGTCACAAGTAGAGAGTACCTTGAGGTCACACCAGCATTGCGAAAGGAGCTTCCTTGGGCCCCCAATCAAATCAACTCGATGGATGAGGCCCGCTTCCCCTGCATTGACTCCAGGAGCCATCCCCCCCCGTTCCCATCAAACACGACCTGGAGGGCTTGACTCCCTTTAGGCAACTCCAGAGGATCCCCGGAGAACAACGGGCCAAGTCTAGAGAGAGTACCAAGTTACAGCAGAGGCAAACTCGAGGGACTGTCTCCGTGTACCCCAAATTTGCCTCGAGATGAGAGCTGATTCCCTGCTTAGACTCAAAAAGACGTAGGCCACCTTTCACAAGCCCCTCAAGAGGAGGCTTCTTCAGCAATAGGTATGAGGGGGGGACCCTGAGATTGCTGCCTCAATGGGCATATACACCGAGAAAGCCCTGACTCGAAAGGAGGCCGGGTTTCCTTGCAGTGTGCTTGAAAACAGTCAGTAGTCTTTCATCTCACAAGGTGAAGGTAGATGGTCTGCACCACCTGTGGAGGTCCCCTAGAAGAAAGTCCTAGGTCCCGAGGGGGGGGGCTCCTTTCGACGGAATGCCTGCACCTGCCTCTGAGCAGCCCCCCCCCCCCGAGAGTGGCACGCAGAGCGGAGCACTGTGCTAGATCGAGGGAAAGGGTATTGTGCGACGGAGGGGGGGGCCGACTCGCGTACTGATTGAACATAGGAGGTGGTTTTTCAGGAGTGGTCTGTCATTATCCCTCATGTGGCTAGGGCGGAACTTTTGATTCGGGAGCGACTGAGCGTCTAAAACAGGACTCGCGCAGCGGTCGAGAAGCAAATTCCCATAGAATCACTTTTGATGGAAGTCCTGCCAACTGTGAATCAAGCTCGAATGAGACTTCCTGAGGTGTCCCTCGTAACGCCAGTGGACAGCCCGGGGGGGCATTTCCTGACTCATTCGCATGAACGCAAACACGAGGGTTGAAGGGCGCATCCCCGCCGTAAAGTCGAGAATGTACCCCAGGATGCCCCGCCGCAACTCGAGAAAAACCATGAGACCTGTCCCCCAATCTGGGGCAAGCGAGATGAGGGCTCCGGCGATCCCCCCATGCACATACAATGCAGAGCAAAAGTCCGTAGATCCCCCTGCCGAGCATGACAGGGTAGCCGACGACTGCTTGATGATGTGCCGTAGACAGTCCAGCCAAAAGCAGCAGGGTCACAAGTAGAGTGATGGGGACGCCTGAGGGTTCACACACATCACTGCAGTGAAGTGAGGCGTCCATGGCCCCAAGAATCAACTCGAGATTGAGGCCCGCATACCCCAGTCCCCAATTAGGTGGGACTCCATAGCGCATCCCGCAGGCGTCCGTACCGCATGAACACAACCAGATTCTTGACTGGGGGGGGGGCACCCTTTTGATGCCAACGTCCAGAGGTCCGCGGCTAGAGACAACGGGCCAAGTCCGAGAATGAGCACCAAGTAGTTCAAGCAGAGCAACCTCGAGGGACTGCTCCGTGTACCCCAAATTGCCTCGAGATTAGAGAGGGGGCGGGGGGGGGAGGAGCGAGGGGGTACCCTGGCTTAGACCTCAGAGACAGTTAGGCACCTTTCCACACAGACGCCCTCAAGGGGAAGGCTTCCTCTGCAGCAAAGAGGTGAGGTGTGGAGGTGAGAGTAACCTCTTAGATTTGAGCATGCCACAATGGGCCGATATACACCGTAGAAGCCCGTGTACTGACGAAAGGAGGCCGGTTTTAACCATGCAGGTTGGCTAGAATACAGGTCTGGTCTTCCATCACACACAGGTGAAGGGGATGTCTGCACCACCTGTGTAGTCCCTAGAGAAAGTCCTTTAGGTCCCCGACCACCTTTCGACGTAATGCCTATCACATGCCCTTCTGATACACCCCGATAGGCGGCACGCAGAGCACACGCAGAGAAAGCTCACTGCTTCAAACAAATTTGACGGAGCCTTGCCTCTGACTCCTCTATGCAACATTGACAGGAAAGTGGCCCAGTATCCCTCTGTGTTGCTCGGGGCTAACCTGTGTTGGTAAAGGGGGGCACCCTGGTCTCCCGACTCACCTCGAGAAAGCGATCCCTTTTGCCCTGCCAAGCCTCGAAAGAGACTCCTGAGTTTGGTCCCTCGTAACTCGACAGGGAGTCCTGACTTCGTTGAACAAACAACGAGGTTTGAAGGTGCCATGGCCGCCGCCGTAAGTCGAGAATGTACCCCAGGTCCACCGCCGCAACTCGGAGACAAATACCATGAGACTTCCCCCTCCCAAAGCGAGTGTGAAAGCCCAATGTATCTCTCTACTGTGTGGCAGCTGCAGTGCAGAGCAATTTCGGTGAGCCCCCTTGAAATACAGGTGGTCAGGGGCCTTCGACTTATGCTTGTGATTGTATGTACGGAGACATGTCCGGCAAAAAAAAACACTGTCACAAGTAGGAGAGGACGGGACCCTTAGGTCGACCACCTGCATTGCGAAGCAGCTTCACGGGCCCCAAATCAACTGCGAGATGAGGTGGCCGGGGCCCCGGCTGTCCAATGCAATGACTCCAGATCCATCCCCCGATTTCCCCATCAAAAACACGACCTGAGTCTGGACTCCCTTTAGGCCAAACTCGCAGAGGTTCCCCGATAACGGAACGTGCCAAGTGCTATAGAGGAAGGTACCGAAGTTGTCGAGCAGGAGCAACCTCGAGGACTGCATCGTTGTAGTCTGCCCCAAATTTCCTCGAGATGAGGAGCTGATTCCCAGGCTTAGACTAACAGTCTGTTAGGACCGGCGCCTTTCCACAAGCCCGACAAAGAGGAGGCTTCTCTCAGCAATAGGTATGATGGAGGGAGACCATTGGAGAATGGTCTTTTTCCTCCAAAGGTGCATATACACCGGAGAAGGCCCTGACTCGAAAGGATGGCCCGGCTGATGACGCTTGCGGTGTTTCGTTGAGAATACAGTCATGTAAGTCCTTTCATCTCATCGAAAGCTGAATGGTTATGTCGAGTGGCAACGGCACCTGTGGAAGTCCCTATAGAAAGCCCTCCTAGTCGTGCCCCCGACTCACTTTTAGACGGGTATGCCTCACATGCCTTGACACCTCAGAGGCACGCAGAGCTCACGCTTCAAAAATTTGACGGAGCTGACTCCTCTTGAACATTGACAGGAATCCCAGGTGTCCCTGTGGATACTGGAAAGGGACCCTGGGTCTCCCGACTCACTCGATGAGAAGGTTCCTCTTGCCCTGCGAGCCTCGAAGAGACTACTGGAGGTGTCCCTTCGTAACTCGACAGGAGTCCTGTTCGTTGAACCAACACGAGGGTTGAAGGGCCATCCCCGCCGAAAGTCGGAGAATGTACCCAAGGTCCCCGCACGCAACGCAGAGGAAAAACATGAGGACTTCCCCCTTCCAAGCGACATGAGGCCCGATTCACCTGCACTGCAGGCAGAGCAATTCCGTGAGCCCCCTGAAACATGTCAGGAGCCTCGACTTGCTTGATGGATGTCGAGACAGTCCGCAAAAACACTGTCACAAGTAGAGAGGGACCCTGAGGTCACACCAGCATCGCGAAGGAGCTCCATGGGCCCCAAATCAACTCGAGATGAGGCCCTTCCCCTGCATTGACTCCAGAGCCATCCCCCGTTCCCCATCATCAAACACGACCTGAGGCTTGACTCCCTTTAGGCAACTCCAGAGGTTCCCCGAGAACAACGGGCCAAGTCTAGAGGAGTACCAAGTTCAGCAGAGCAACTCGAGGACTGCTCCGTGTACCCCAAATTGCCTCGAGATGAGAGCTGATTCCCTGGCTTAGACTCAAGACGTAGGCCACCTTTCCACAAGCCCCTCAAGAGGAGGCTTCTCTCAGCAATAGGTATGAGGGAGGGACCCTGAGATTGCTGCCTCAATGGGCATATACACCGAGAAGCCCTGACTCGAAAGGAGGCCGGGTTTCCTTGCAGTGGCTTGAATACAGTCTAGTCTTTCATCTCACAAGGTGAAGGGATGTCTGCACCACCTGTGGAGTCCCTAGAGAAAGCCCTAGGTCCCCGACTCCTTTCGACGGAATGCCTCACATGCCTCTGACACCTCGAGAGGCACGCAGAGCTCACTGCTTCAAAATTTGACGGAGCCTGACTCCTCTTGAACATTGACAGGAATCCCAGTATCCCTGTGGCTACTGGAAAGGGACCCTGGGTCTCCCGACTCACCTCGAGAAGCGTCCCTTTTGCCCTGCCAAGCCTCGAAGAGACTCCTGAGGTGTCCCTCGTAACTCGACAGGAGTCCTGACTTCGTTGAACAAACACGAGGGTTGAAGGGCCATCCCCGCCGTAAGTCGAGAATGTACCCCAGGTCCCCGCCGCAACTCGAGAAAAACCATGAGACTTCCCCCTCCAAGCGAGATGAGGCCCGATTCCCCTGCACTGCATGCAGAGCAATTCCGTGAGCCCCCTGAAACATGTCAGGAGCCTCGACTTGCTTGATGGATGTCGAGACAGTCCGCAAAAACACTGTCACAAGTAGAGAGGGACCCTGAGGTCACACCAGCATCGCGAAGGAGCTCCATGGGCCCCAAATCAACTCGAGATGAGGCCCGCTTCCCCTGCATTGACTCCAGAGCCATCCCCCGTTCCCCATCAAACACGACCTGAGGCTTGACTCCCTTTAGGCAACTCCAGAGGTTCCCCGAGAACAACGGGCCAAGTCTAGAGGAGTACCAAGTTCAGCAGAGCAACTCGAGGGACTGCTCCGTGTACCCCAAATTGCCTCGAGATGAGAGCTGATTCCCTGGCTTAGACTCAAGACGTAGGCCACCTTTCCACAAGCCCCTCAAGAGGAGGCTTCTCTCAGCAATAGGTATGAGGGAGGGACCCTGAGATTGCTGCCTCAATGGGCATATACACCGAGAAGCCCTGACTCGAAAGGAGGCCGGGTTTCCTTGCAGTGGCTTGAATACAGTCTAGTCTTTCATCTCACAAGTGAAGGGATGTCTGCACCACCTGTGGAGTCCCTAGAGAAAGCCCTAGGTCCCCGACTCCTTTCGACGGAATGCCTCACATGCCTCTGACACCTCGAGAGGCACGCAGAGCTCACTGCTTCAAAATTTGACGGAGCCTGACTCCTCTTGAACATTGACAGGAATCCCAGTATCCCTGTGGCTACTGGAAAGGGACCCTGGGTCTCCCGACTCACCTCGAGAAGCGTCCCTTTTGCCCTGCCAAGCCTCGAAGAGACTCCTGAGGTGTCCCTCGTAACTCGACAGGAGTCCTGACTTCGTTGAACAAACACGAGGGTTGAAGGGCCATCCCCGCCGTAAGTCGAGAATGTACCCCAGGTCCCCGCCGCAACTCGAGAAAAAACCATGAGACTTCCCCCTCCAAGCGAGATGAGGCCCGATTCCCCTGCACTGCATGCAGAGCAATTCCGTGAGCCCCCTGAAACATGTCAGGAGCCTCGACTTGCTTGATGGATGTCGAGACAGTCCGCAAAAACACTGTCACAAGTAGAGAGGGACCCTGAGGTCACACCAGCATCGCGAAGGAGCTCCATGGGCCCCAAATCAACTCGAGATGAGGCCCGCTTCCCCTGCATTGACTCCAGAGCCATCCCCCGTTCCCCATCAAACACGACCTGAGGCTTGACTCCCTTTAGGCAACTCCAGAGGTTCCCCGAGAACAACGGGCCAAGTCTAGAGGAGTACCAAGTTCAGCAGAGCAACTCGAGGACTGCTCCGTGTACCCCAAATTGCCTCGGATGAGAGCTGATTCCCTGGCTTAGACTCAAGACGTAGGCCACCTTTCCACAAGCCCCTCAAGAGGAGGCTTCTCTCAGCAATAGGTATGAGGGAGGGACCCTGAGATTGCTGCCTCAATGGGCATATACACCGAGAAGCCCTGACTCGAAAGGAGGCCGGCTTTCCTTGCAGTGGCTTGAATACAGTCTAGTCTTTCATCTCACAAGGTGAAGGGATGTCTGCACCACCTGTGGAGTCCCTAGAGAAAGCCCTAGGTCCCCGACTCCTTTCGACGGAATGCCTCACATGCCTCTGACACCTCGAGAGGCACGCAGAGCTCACTGCTTCAAAATTTGACGGAGCCTGACTCCTCTTGAACATTGACAGGAATCCCAGTATCCCTGTGGCTACTGGAAAGGGACCCTGGGTCTCCCGACTCACCTCGAGAAGCGTCCCTTTTGCCCTGCCAAGCCTCGAAGAGACTCCTGAGGTGTCCCTCGTAACTCGACAGGAGTCCTGACTTCGTTGAACAAACACGAGGGTTGAAGGGCCATCCCCGCCGTAAGTCGAGAATGTACCCCAGGTCCCCGCCGCAACTCGAGAAAAACCATGAGACTTCCCCCTCCAAGCGAGATGAGGCCCGATTCCCCTGCACTGCATGCAGAGCAATTCCGTGAGCCCCCTGAAACATGTCAGGAGCCTCGACTTGCTTGATGGATGTCGAGACAGTCCGCAAAAACACTGTCACAAGTAGAGAGGGACCCTGAGGTCACACCAGCATCGCGAAGGAGCTCCATGGGCCCCAAATCAGCTAGATGAGGCCCGCTTCCCCTGCAGTTGATTCCAGAGCCATACCCCCGTGTCCCAATCAAGCACAAATGTGATATAGACCTGAGGCTTGACTCCTTTGAGGCAACACCAGAGGTGCCCCGAGAACAAGCGGCCAAGTCTACGAAGGAGTACCAAGAGAGAGCGCGCAAGGAGCAACTCGAGGACTGCATCCGTGTGCCCCAAATGTTGCCCTCGGAGATGAAGAGCGGAGTACCTGGCTTTCGATCTCTCATGACGATAGGCCACCGTGATTCACATAGCCCCTCAAGAGAGAGGAGAAGCGGGGAGGGAGGGGGAGGGCCTTCTCCTCAGCAATATGTATGAGAGAGGGACCCCTGGTAGATTGCAGCCTGCCTTCAATGGGCATATACAACCGAGAGAAAAGCCCATCTGACGTCGAAAGAAGGGAGGTCAGGCTTTCTTGCAGAGGCTTGAATACAGACTAGTCATTTCATGTCACAAGCTGAAGGGATGTCTGCACCACCTGTGGAGTCCCTAGAGAAAGCCCTAGGTCCCCGACTCCTTTCGACGGAATGCCTCACATGCCTCTGACACCTCGAGAGGCACGCAGAGCTCACTGCTTCAAAATTTGACGGAGCCTGACTCCTCTTGAACATTGACAGGAATCCCAGTATCCCTGTGGCTACTGGAAAGGGACCCTGGGTCTCCCGACTCACCTCGAGAAGCGTCCCTTTTGCCCTGCCAAGCCTCGAAGAGACTCCTGAGGTGTCCCTCGTAACTCGACAGGAGTCCTGACTTCGTTGAACAAACACGAGGGTTGAAGGGCCATCCCCGCGTAAGTCGAGAATGTACCCCAGGTCCCCGCCGCAACTCGAGAAAAAAAACCATGAGACTTCCCCCTCCAAGCGAGATGAGGCCCGATTCCCCTGCACTGCATGCAGAGCAATTCCGTGAGCCCCCTGAAACATGTCAGGAGCCTCGACTTGCTTGATGGATGTCGAGACAGTCCGCAAAAACACTGTCACAAGTAGAGAGGGACCCTGAGGTCACACCAGCATCGCGAAGGAGCTCCATGGGCCCCAAATCAACTCGAGATGAGGCCCGCTTCCCCTGCATTGACTCCAGAGAGCCATCCCCCGTTCCCCATCAAACACGACCTGAGGCTTGACTCCCTTTAGGCAACTCCAGAGGTTCCCGAGAACAACGGGCCAAGTCTAGAGAGTACCAAGTTCAGCAGAGCAACTCGAGGACTGCTCCGTGTACCCCAAATTGCCTCGAGATGAGAGCTGATTCCCTGGCTTAGACTCAAGACGTAGGCCACCTTTCCACAAGCCCCTCAAGAGGAGGCTTCTCTCAGCAATAGGTATGAGGGAGGGACCCTGAGATTGCTGCCTCAATGGGCATATACACCGAGAAGCCCTGACTCGAAAGGAGGCCGGGTTTCCTTGCAGTGGCTTGAATACAGTCTAGTCTTTCATCTCACAAGGTGAAGGGATGTCTGCACCACCTGTGGAGTCCCTAGAGAAAGCCCTAGGTCCCCGACTCCTTTCGACGGAATGCCTCACATGCCTCTGACACCTCGAGAGAGCACGCAGAGCTCACTGCTTCAAAATTTGACGGAGCCTGACTCCTCTTGAACATTGACAGGAATCCCAGTATCCCTGTGGCTACTGGAAAGGGACCCTGGGTCTCCCGACTCACCTCGAGAAGCGTCCTTTTGCCCTGCCAAGCCTCGAAGAGACTCCTGAGGTGTCCCTCGTAACTCGACAGGAGTCCTGACTTCGTTGAACAAACACGAGGGTTGAAGGGCCATCCCCGCCGTAAGTCGAGAATGTACCCCAGGTCCCCGCCGCAACTCGAGAAAAACCATGAGACTTCCCCCTCCAAGCGAGATGAGGCCCGATTCCCCTGCACTGCATGCAGAGCAATTCCGTGAGCCCCCTGAAACATGTCAGGAGCCTCGACTTGCTTGATGGATGTCGAGACAGTCCGCAAAAACACTGTCACAAGTAGAGAGGGACCCTGAGGTCACACCAGCATCGCGAAGGAGCTCCATGGGCCCCAAATCAACTCGAGATGAGGCCCGCTTCCCCTGCATTGACTCCAGAGCCATCCCCCGTTCCCCATCAAACACGACCTGAGGCTTGACTCCCTTTAGGCAACTCCAGAGGTTCCCCGAGAACAACGGGCCAAGTCTAGAGGAGTACCAAGTTCAGCAGAGCAACTCGAGGACTGCTCCGTGTACCCCAAATTGCCTCGAGATGAGAGCTGATTCCCTGGCTTAGACTCAAGACGTAGGCCACCTTTCCACAAGCCCCTCAAGAGGAGGCTTCTCTCAGCAATAGGTATGGAGGGACCCTGAGATTGCTGCCTCAATGGGCATATACACCGAGAAGCCCTGACTCGAAAGGAGGCCGGGTTTCCTTGCAGTGGCTTGAATACAGTCTAGTCTTTCATCTCACAAGGTGAAGGGATGTCTGCACCACCTGTGGAGTCCCTAGAGAAAGCCTTAGGTCCCCCGTACTCTTTCGACAAGGAATTCCTCACAAGCTCTGACACCGATCGAGAGGCACGCAGTAGCTCACTGCTTCAAAATTTTGATGGAGACTGACTCCTCTTGGAACTTTTTTTTTTTTTATTTCGACAGTTTTTTTTTATCATTGACAAGGATTCCCAGAATCCTGTGCTACTGGAAAGGGGCCCTGGGTCTTCCGCACTGTCACCTCGAGAAGCGTTCCTTTTGCCCTGCCAAGCCTCGAAGAGACTCCAGAGGTGTACTCATACGTAACTCGACATGGAAGTCGTGACTTCGTGAACCAACACGAGGGAGAAGGGCCATCCCGTCCAGTAAGTCAAAGAATGTAACCCAGGATCCCCGCCGCAACTCGAGACATAACCATGAGACTTTCACCCTGCCCATGCTGAGCTGAAGCCCGATTGCCCCCTGCAACTGCATGCTAGAGCAATGCCGTGAAGACCCTGAAACATGATTCGGTCAGGAGCCCTCGACATTGCTTGATGGACTGACGAGACAGGTCCGCAAAAACTTTTCTGTCACTAAGTAGAGAGGGACCCTGGAGGTCTACAACCATCAACGCGATAGTGAAGCGCTCCATGGGACACAAATACAACTCAGAGATGTAGGCAAGCGCTTCCCCTGGCGATATGACTCCATAGCGCACTCGTCCTCCGTATCCCCCTTCAACTACACGACCTGAGGCTATCGTCTCCTTCCTTAGGCCTAACTCCCAGAGGTTCCAACACCCGAAGAGAACAACTGGACCTAAGTTCTAGAGGGATTACCAAAAGTTTCACACAGGAGCAACTCGAGGACTGCTCCTGTGTACTCAAACCAAATTGACCGTCTAGATGAGAGCTTGAATACCTTGGCTTAACTGCACGAGCGTAGCCACCATTTTCCACAAGCCGCCTCAAGAGAGGCTTCTAACACCAAGCATGTAAGTATGAGTGATTTACACCTGAGATTGCTGCCCGTGTCAATGGGGCAATATACATACCGAGACAGGTCCTGACAATTTCGAAAGGAAGGCCAGCTTTTCTTGCCGAGTGGCTGTGCAAACAGTCGTAGTCTTTCATCTCACAAGTTGAAGTGATGTCCTGCACCACCTGTGGACGATCCCGACAGGCGAAAGCCATAGGTCCCCCACCTCCGACTCCTTTCGACGAATCCAGCTACACATGTCCTCTACACCTCGAGAGCACGCAGAGCTCATTGTGCTATCAAAACAATTTTGACGTAGGCCTGAACCATCCATCTTGGAACTTTCGGTTGAACAGGAATCCCAGTAATCAGCTTTGGCTACTGAAAAGGGGCCACTTGGGTCTAGCCCTGACTCACCACGCGAGAAAGCATTCCATTTTGGCCCCGCCAAAGCCTCCGAAGAGTGACTCTGAGTTGTCCCCTCGTAACTGCAACAGTAGTCCTGTACATTCGTTTGAACTCAAACAACGGAGGGTTGAAAGGCCATCACCCCGCTGATAAGTCGAGAATTGTGACCCCATTTGTTCCCACATGATGGCTAACTCGAAGAAAAACAATGAGACTTGTCACCCTCCAAGCGAGACGATGGAGCCCGATTCCCCTGTACTGCATGCAGATATAATTCCGTGAGTCCCCTTAAACCCTGTCAGAGAGCCTCGAACATGCTTGATGGCTCTCTGAACCAGTCCCCGCAAAAACACTGGTCCCACAAGTAGCGAGGGACCCTGAGGTCACACACCAGCATCGCGAAGGAATCTCTCCATGGCCACGCAAGTCACCTCGAGATGAGTGCCCGCTTCCGCCTGCATTTGACTCCAGAGCCATCCCCCGTTCCCCATCAAACACGAACCTGAGGCATTTACTCCCTTTAGGCAACTCAGCAGAAGTTCCCCGAGAACACCTGGGTCAAGTCTAGAGGAGAACCAAGTTCGTGCAGAGCAACTCGAGGACAAGCTCCGTGTACCCCAAATTTGCCTCGAGATGAGAGCTGCTCCCCTGGCTTAGACTCAAGACGTAGGCCCACCTTACCACAAGCCCCTCGAAGAGGAGGCTTCTCCTTCAAGCAATATGGTAATGAGGGAGGGACCCTGATATTGCTGCCTCAATGGGCATATACACCGAGAAGCCCCTGACTCCGAAAGGAGGCCGGGTTTCCATTGCAGTGGCTTGAATACAGTCTCAGTCTTTTTCATTCTCAACAATGTGGAAGGGATGTCCTGCACCACCTGTGGAGTCCCCAGAGCAAGTCCTAGGTCCCGACTAGATTCCCCTTTCGCCGGAATGCCTCACATGCCTCAGGACCACCTCAAGAATGCAACGCAGAGCTTCACTGTCTTTCAAAATATGACAGATAGCCTGATTACACTTTAACATTTGACAGGAAGTCCCAGGATCCCTGTGGCTACTGGAAAGGGGGTCCCTGGGGGTCTCCCCGACTGACCTCCGAGAAGCGTTCCTGTTGCCCTGCCAAGCCATCGAAAGAGACACCTGAGGTGTCCGCACGTAACTCGACAGGACTCTCTGACTTTCGTTGAACCAAACATGAGGGTTGAAGTGGGCCGTACCCGCCGTAAGATCGAGAATGTACCCCAGGTCCCCGCCGCACCACGAGAAAAACAATGAGACTTTCCCCCTCCAAGCGAAGAAGAGGCCCGATTCCCCTTGCCACTGCAGGTCAGAGCAGATTTCCCCCGTTAGGCCCCCGAAACAAGATCAGGAGCCTCGACTTGCTTGAAGGATGTCGAGACAGTCCGCAAAAACACTGTCACAATTAGAGAGGGACCCCAGCGAGGTCACACACCAAGCATCGTGCAAGGAGATCCATTGGCCCCCAAATCACCTCCGAGATGAGTGGCCCGCTTGCCCCTTCATTGACTCCAGAGCCATCCCGAGTTTCCCCATCAAACACTACCTTGACGCTTGACTCCCTTTAGGCAACTCCAGAGGTTCCCCGAGAACAACGGGCCAAGTCCTAGAATGTAGTACCAAGTTCAGCAGAGCAACTCGAGCACTGTACTCCGTGTAACCCCAAATTGCCTCCGAGAAGAGAAGCTGATTTCCTGGCTTAGACTCAAGATGTAGGCCCGACCTTTCCACAAGGCCCTCACAGAGGAGGCTTCTCTTCAGGCAGTATGTAATGAGGGAGGGACCCTGAGATTGCAGGCCGTCGAATGGTTGCATAATACACCGAGAAGCCCTGACTCGCAAGGAGGCCGGATTTTCCTTGCAGTGGCTTGAATACAGTCTAAGCCTTCCATCTCACAAGGTGAAAGGGATGTCTGCACACTGTGGAGTCCCTAGAGAAAGCCCTAGGTCCCCGCTCCTTTCGATGGAATGCCTCACATGCCTCTGACACCCCGAGAGGCACGCAAGCTCATTGCTTCAAAATTTGACGAGCCTGACTCCTCTTGAACATGACAGAAATCCCAGTAATCCCTGTGGCCTACTGGAAACGGACCCAGGGTTACCCCCCCCTTTCCGACTCACCTCGAGAAGCGTCCCTTAGCCCTGCCAAGCCTTCAAAAGAGACTCCTGATGTGTCCCTCGTAACTCGACAGGAGTCCTGACTTCGTTGAACAAACACTAGTGTTGAAGGGCCATCCCGCCGTAAAGTCGAGAATGAAACCCCATGTCCCCGCCGCAACTTAATGAAAAACAATGAGAACTTTCCCCTCCAAGCCAGGAAGAGTGCCCTGATTCCTCCTTGCACTTGCAATGCAGAGCACTTCCGTGAGCCCACGGAAAACCTGTCAGGATGCCTACGTGACATATAGCTTGATGGGATGAGTCTGGAGACAGTCCCGCAAAAAGCACTTGTCATCTCTAAGTAGAGAGGGTCCCTGAGGTCACACCAGCATCACGTAAGGTAGCTCCATAGGCCCCAAAATCAACTCCAGATTGAGGCCCGCTTCACGCCGCATTGGGTGCGTCCAGAGCCATCCCCCGATTTCCCATCCATACACGACCTAGAGGCTTTGACTCCCTTTAGGCAACTCCAGCGGTTCCCCGGAGAACGAACGTGCCAAGTCTAGACTAGTAACTAAAGATATCAGCAGATCCGCAACTCGAGGACTTGCTCCGTTTACCCCAAAATTACCTTCGCAGATAGATAAGCTTAATTCCTGGGCAATATACTCCAAGACGTAGGCCACCTTTCCACAAAGCCCCTCAAGAGGTAGGCTCTCTCAGCAATAGGTATGAGGGAGGGACCCTTAGTATTGCTGCCGATCAATATGGCATATACACCGATAAGCCCTGACTACTAAGGGAGGCCGGCTTTTCCATGCAGTGCGGCTTGAATACAGTCCAAGTCGTTTCAATACCTAACCACAGGAAAGGGAAGTCTGCACCACCCTGTGGAGTCCCTATAGGAAAGCCCTAAGGTCCCCGATCTCCTTTACGACCGGTAATGCCATACACATGCCGTACTGACACCCCTATAGAGGCACGCAAGAGCTCACTGTGCTTACCAAAATTAGACGGATGCCTGACATCCTCATGAACAGTTGACAGAATCCCAGTATCCCTTTGGCTAAAGGAAAGAGTGACACTTGGTCACCCGACACACCTACGAGAAGCGTTCCCTTATGAGCCTGCCAAGGCTCGAAGAGACTCCTGAGGTTGTCCCTCGTAACACGACAGGAAGTCGCTGAACTTCGGTGAACCAACACTAAGTGAATTGAGAAGGTGCCATCCCCGCCGTAATTTCGAGAAAGTACCCCAGGTCCCCGGCCGCAACTCGAGAAAAACCATGTGAGTGACATTCCCCCACCATATTGATGGGTCAATCTGTAAGCCCGTAAACCCTCCTGCACTGCATTCAGAGCAATTACCGTGAGCCCTCAGAAAACAGATAGCAGGAGCCCTCGACGTGCTTGAAGGATGTTGAAGGAACAGTCCTCTGACAAAACACTGAGACCGACAAGTATAGAGAGGGATCCCCTTAGGTCTACATCCACGCATTGCGAAGGAGCTCCATGGGCCCCACACGAAAGTCAACTCGAGATGAGGCCCGTCTTCCGCCTAGCAATTGACCTCTCATGAGCCATCCCCGATAACCAATCATACAGGACCTGAGGCGCTTGACACCTCAATTAGGCAACTCCCAGAAGTATTTCCGGGAGAAAAACAACGGGCCCAAGTCCTAAGACGAGTACCAAGTCTCATCAGAGCAACTCGAGGAACTGCTCCGTGTACCCCCAATTGCCGTCGAAATGGAGAGCTGAATACCAGGCATAGAACACAAGACGTAAGACACTCTTTTCCATCAAGCCCCTCAATAGGAGGCTTCTCTCCACAAATAGGTTATGAGGGAAGGGACCCAGAGCTTGGCTGCCTCTAATGGGCATAATACACCGAGAAGGCCCCTGACTCGAAAGTATTCCGTTTTTTTTTTTTTTCCTTGCAGTGGCTTGAATACAGTCTAGTCTTTCATCTCACAAGCTGAATGGATGTCTGAACCACCTGTGGAGTCCCTAGAGAAAGCCCTAGTGTCCCCGACCAACCTTTCGACGGAATGCCTCACATGCCTCTGACACCTCGAGAAGCACGCAGAGCTCACTGCTTCAAAATTTGACGGAGCCTGACACCTCTTGAACATTGACAGGAATCCCAGTATCCCTGTGGCTACTGGAAAGGGACCCTGGGTTGCTCCCTACTCACCTCGAGAAGCGTCCCTTTTGGCCCTGCCAACCTACGAAGGAGACGCACTCCTAAGGTGGTCCCCCTCGGAACTCGGACATGAGATCCTGACTATAAGTATCGTTGGAACAAGACAGCTGAGGGAAGAAAGGCCAACCGTCCCCCGTTCCCCATCAAACACGACCTGAGGCTTGACTCCCTTTAGGCAACTCCAGAGGTTCCCCGAGAACAACGGGCCAAGTCTAGAGGAGTACCAAGTTCAGCAGAGCAACTCGAGGACTGCTCCGTGTACCCCAAATTGCCTCGAGATGAGAGCTGATTCCCTGGCTTAGACTCAAGACGTAGGCCACCTTTCCACAAGCCCCTCAAGAGGAGGCTTCTCTCAGCAATAGGTATGAGGGAGGGACCCTGAGATTGCTGCCTCAATGGGCATATACACCGAGAAGCCCTGACTCGAAAGGAGGCCGGGTTTCCTTGCAGTGGCTTGAATACAGTCTAGTCTTTCATCTCACAAGGTGAAGGGATGTCTGCACCACCTGTGGAGTCCCTAGAGAAAGCCCTAGGTCCCCGACTCCTTTCGACGGAATGCCTCACATGCCTCTGACACCTCGAGAGGCACGCAGAGAGCTCACTGCTTCAAAATTTGACGGAGCCTGACTCCTCTTGAACATTGACAGGAATCCCAGTATCCCTGTGGCTACTGGAAAGGGACCCTGGGTCTCCCGACTCACCTCGAGAAGCGTCCCTTTTGCCCTGCCAAGCCTCGAAGAGACTCCTGAGGTGTCCCTCGTAACTCGACAGGAGTCCTGACTTCGTTGAACAAACACGAGGGTTGAAGGGCCATCCCCGCCGTAAGTCGAGAATGTACCCCAGGTCCCCGCCGCAACTCGAGAAAAACCATGAGACTTCCCCCTCCAAGCGAGATGAGGCCCGATTCCCCTGCACTGCATGCAGAGCAATTCCGTGAGCCCCCTGAAACATGTCAGGAGCCTCGACTTGCTTGATGGATGTCGAGACAGTCCGCAAAAACACTGTCACAAGTAGAGAGGGACCCTGAGGTCACACCAGCATCGCGAAGGAGCTCCATGGGCCCCAAATCAACTCGAGATGAGGCCCGCTTCCCCTGCATTGACTCCAGAGCCATCCCCCGTTCCCCATCAAACACGACCTGAGGCTTGACTCCCTTTAGGCAACTCCAGAGGTTCCCCGAGAACAACGGGCCAAGTCTAGAGGAGTACCAAGTTCAGCAGAGCAACTCGAGGACTGCTCCGTGTACCCCAAATTGCCTCGAGATGAGAGCTGATTCCCTGGCTTAGACTCAAGACGTAGGCCACCTTTCCACAAGCCCCTCAAGAGGAGGCTTCTCTCAGCAATAGGTATGAGGGAGGGACCCTGAGATTGCTGCCTCAATGGGCATATACACCGAGAAGCCCTGACTCGAAAGGAGGCCGGGTTTCCTTGCAGTGGCTTGAATACAGTCTAGTCTTTCATCTCACAAGGTGAAGGGATGTCTGCACCACCTGTGGAGTCCCTAGAGAAAGCCCTAGGTCCCCGACTCCTTTCGACGGAATGCCTCACATGCCTCTGACACCTCGAGAGGCACGCAGAGCTCACTGCTTCAAAATTTGACGGAGCCTGACTCCTCTTGAACATTGACAGGAATCCCAGTATCCCTGTGGCTACTGGAAAGGGACCCTGGGTCTCCCGACTCACCTCGAGAAGCGTCCCTTTTGCCCTGCCAAGCCTCGAAGAGACTCCTGAGGTGTCCCTCGTAACTCGACAGGAGTCCTGACTTCGTTGAACAAACACGAGGGTTGAAGGGCCATCCCCGCCGTAAGTCGAGAATGTACCCCAGGTCCCCGCCGCAACTCGAGAAAAACCATGAGACTTCCCCCTCCAAGCGAGATGAGGCCCGATTCCCCTGCACTGCATGCAGAGCAATTCCGTGAGCCCCCTGAAACATGTCAGGAGCCTCGACTTGCTTGATGGATGTCGAGACAGTCCGCAAAAACACTGTCACAAGTAGAGAGGGACCCTGAGGTCACACCAGCATCGCGAAGGAGCTCCATGGGCCCCAAATCAACTCGAGATGAGGCCCGCTTCCCCTGCATTGACTCCAGAGCCATCCCCCGTTCCCCATCAAACACGACCTGAGGCTTGACTCCCTTTAGGCAACTCCAGAGGTTCCCCGAGAACAACGGGCCAAGTCTAGAGGAGTACCAAGTTCAGCAGAGCAACTCGAGGACTGCTCCGTGTACCCCAAATTGCCTCGAGATGAGAGCTGATTCCCTGGCTTAGACTCAAGACGTAGGCCACCTTTCCACAAGCCCCTCAAGAGGAGGCTTCTCTCAGCAATAGGTATGAGGGAGGGACCCTGAGATTGCTGCCTCAATGGGCATATACACCGAGAAGCCCTGACTCGAAAGGAGGCCGGGTTTCCTTGCAGTGGCTTGAATACAGTCTAGTCTTTCATCTCACAAGGTGAAGGGATGTCTGCACCACCTGTGGAGTCCCTAGAGAAAGCCCTAGGTCCCCGACTCCTTTCGACGGAATGCCTCACATGCCTCTGACACCTCGAGAGGCACGCAGAGCTCACTGCTTCAAAATTTGACGGAGCCTGACTCCTCTTGAACATTGACAGGAATCCCAGTATCCCTGTGGCTACTGGAAAGGGACCCTGGGTCTCCCGACTCACCTCGAGAAGCGTCCCTTTTGCCCTGCCAAGCCTCGAAGAGACTCCTGAGGTGTCCCTCGTAACTCGACAGGAGTCCTGACTTCGTTGAACAAACACGAGGGTTGAAGGGCCATCCCCGCCGTAAGTCGAGAATGTACCCCAGGTCCCCGCCGCAACTCGAGAAAAACCATGAGACTTCCCCCTCCAAGCGAGATGAGGCCCGATTCCCCTGCACTGCATGCAGAGCAATTCCGTGAGCCCCCTGAAACATGTCAGGAGCCTCGACTTGCTTGATGGATGTCGAGACAGTCCGCAAAAACACTGTCACAAGTAGAGAGGGACCCTGAGGTCACACCAGCATCGCGAAGGAGCTCCATGGGCCCCAAATCAACTCGAGATGAGGCCCGCTTCCCCTGCATTGACTCCAGAGCCATCCCCCGTTCCCCATCAAACACGACCTGAGGCTTGACTCCCTTTAGGCAACTCCAGAGGTTCCCCGAGAACAACGGGCCAAGTCTAGAGGAGTACCAAGTTCAGCAGAGCAACTCGAGGACTGCTCCGTGTACCCCAAATTGCCTCGAGATGAGAGCTGATTCCCTGGCTTAGACTCAAGACGTAGGCCACCTTTCCACAAGCCCCTCAAGAGGAGGCTTCTCTCAGCAATAGGTATGAGGGAGGGACCCTGAGATTGCTGCCTCAATGGGCATATACACCGAGAAGCCCTGACTCGAAAGGAGGCCGGGTTTCCTTGCAGTGGCTTGAATACAGTCTAGTCTTTCATCTCACAAGGTGAAGGGATGTCTGCACCACCTGTGGAGTCCCTAGAGAAAGCCCTAGGTCCCCGACTCCTTTCGACGGAATGCCTCACATGCCTCTGACACCTCGAGAGGCACGCAGAGCTCACTGCTTCAAAATTTGACGGAGCCTGACTCCTCTTGAACATTGACAGGAATCCCAGTATCCCTGTGGCTATGGAAAGGGACCCTGGGTCTCCCGACTCACCTCGAGAAGCGTCCCTTTTGCCCTGCCAAGCCTCGAAGAGACTCCTGAGGTGTCCCTCGTAACTCGACAGGAGTCCTGACTTCGTTGAACAAACACGAGGGTTGAAGGGCCATCCCCGCCGTAAGTCGAGAATGTACCCCAGGTCCCCGCCGCAACTCGAGAAAAACCATGAGACTTCCCCCTCCAAGCGAGATGAGGCCCGATTCCCCTGCACTGCATGCAGAGCAATTCCGTGAGCCCCCTGAAACATGTCAGGAGCCTCGACTTGCTTGATGGATGTCGAGACAGTCCGCAAAAACACTGTCACAAGTAGAGAGGGACCCTGAGGTCACACCAGCATCGCGAAGGAGCTCCATGGGCCCCAAATCAACTCGAGATGAGGCCCGCTTCCCCTGCATTGACTCCAGAGCCATCCCCCGTTCCCCATCAAACACGACCTGAGGCTTGACTCCCTTTAGGCAACTCCAGAGGTTCCCCGAGAACAACGGGCCAAGTCTAGAGGAGTACCAAGTTCAGCAGAGCAACTCGAGGACTGCTCCGTGTACCCCAAATTGCCTCGAGATGAGAGCTGATTCCCTGGCTTAGACTCAAGACGTAGGCCACCTTTCCACAAGCCCCTCAAGAGGAGGCTTCTCTCAGCAATAGGTATGAGGGAGGGACCCTGAGATTGCTGCCTCAATGGGCATATACACCGAGAAGCCCTGACTCGAAAGGAGGCCGGCTTTCCTTGCAGTGGCTTGAATACAGTCTAGTCTTTCATCTCACAAGGTGAAGGGATGTCTGCACCACCTGTGGAGTCCCTAGAGAAAGCCCTAGGTCCCCGACTCCTTTCGACGGAATGCCTCACATGCCTCTGACACCTCGAGAGGCACGCAGAGCTCACTGCTTCAAAATTTGACGGAGCCTGACTCCTCTTGAACATTGACAGGAATCCCAGTATCCCTGTGGCTACTGGAAAGGGACCCTGGGTCTCCCGACTCACCTCGAGAAGCGTTCCTTTTGCCCTGCCAAGCCTCGAAGAGACTCCTGAGGTGTCCCTCGTAACTCGACAGGAGTCCTGACTTCGTTGAACAAACACGAGGGTTGAAGGGCCATCCCCGCCGTAAGTCGAGAATGTACCCCAGGTCCCCGCCGCAACTCGAGAAAAACCATGAGACTTCCCCCTCCAAGCGAGATGAGGCCCGATTCCCCTGCACTGCATGCAGAGCAATTCCGTGAGCCCCCTGAAACATGTCAGGAGCCTCGACTTGCTTGATGGATGTCGAGACAGTCCGCAAAAACACTGTCACAAGTAGAGAGGGACCCTGAGGTCACACCAGCATCGCGAAGGAGCTCCATGGGCCCCAAATCAACTCGAGATGAGGCCCGCTTCCCCTGCATTGACTCCAGAGCCATCCCCCGTTCCCCATCAAACACGACCTGAGGCTTGACTCCCTTTAGGCAACTCCAGAGGTTCCCCGAGAACAACGGGCCAAGTCTAGAGGAGTACCAAGTTCAGCAGAGCAACTCGAGGACTGCTCCGTGTACCCCAAATTGCCTCGAGATGAGAGCTGATTCCCTGGCTTAGACTCAAGACGTAGGCCACCTTTCCACAAGCCCCTCAAGAGGAGGCTTCTCTCAGCAATAGGTATGAGGGAGGGACCCTGAGATTGCTGCCTCAATGGGCATATACACCGAGAAGCCCTGACTCGAAAGGAGGCCGGGTTTCCTTGCAGTGGCTTGAATACAGTCTAGTCTTTCATCTCACAAGGTGAAGGGATGTCTGCACCACCTGTGGAGTCCCTAGAGAAAGCCCTAGGTCCCCGACTCCTTTCGACGGAATGCCTCACATGCCTCTGACACCTCGAGAGGCACGCAGAGCTCACTGCTTCAAAATTTGACGGAGCCTGACTCCTCTTGAACATTGACAGGAATCCCAGTATCCCTGTGGCTACTGGAAAGGGACCCTGGGTCTCCCGACTCACCTCGAGAAGCGTCCCTTTTGCCCTGCCAAGCCTCGAAGAGACTCCTGAGGTGTCCCTCGTAACTCGACAGGAGTCCTGACTTCGTTGAACAACACGAGGGTTGAAGGGCCATCCCCGCCGTAAGTCGAGAATGTACCCCAGGTCCCCGCCGCAACTCGAGAAAAAACCATGAGACTTCCCCCTCCAAGCGAGATGAGGCCCGATTCCCCTGCACTGCATGCAGAGCAATTCCGTGAGCCCCCTGAAACATGTCAGGAGCCTCGACTTGCTTGATGGATGTCGAGACAGTCCGCAAAAACACTGTCACAAGTAGAGAGGGACCCTGAGGTCACACCAGCATCGCGAAGGAGCTCCATGGGCCCCAAATCAACTCGAGATGAGGCCCGCTTCCCCTGCATTGACTCCAGAGCCATCCCCCGTTCCCCATCAAACACGACCTGAGGCTTGACTCCCTTTAGGCAACTCCAGAGGTTCCCCGAGAACAACGGGCCAAGTCTAGAGGAGTACCAAGTTCAGCAGAGCAACTCGAGGACTGCTCCGTGTACCCCAAATTGCCTCGAGATGAGAGCTGATTCCCTGGCTTAGACTCAAGACGTAGGCCACCTTTCCACAAGCCCCTCAAGAGGAGGCTTCTCTCAGCAATAGGTATGAGGGAGGGACCCTGAGATTGCTGCCTCAATGGGCATATACACCGAGAAGCCCTGACTCGAAAGGAGGCCGGCTTTCCTTGCAGTGGCTTGAATACAGTCTAGTCTTTCATCTCACAAGGTGAAGGGATGTCTGCACCACCTGTGGAGTCCCTAGAGAAAGCCCTAGGTCCCCGACTCCTTTCGACGGAATGCCTCACATGCCTCTGACACCTCGAGAGGCACGCAGAGCTCACTGCTTCAAAATTTGACGGAGCCTGACTCCTCTTGAACATTGACAGGAATCCCAGTATCCCTGTGGCTACTGGAAAGGGACCCTGGGTCTCCCGACTCACCTCGAGAAGCGTCCCTTTTGCCCTGCCAAGCCTCGAAGAGACTCCTGAGGTGTCCCTCGTAACTCGACAGGAGTCCTGACTTCGTTGAACAAACACGAGGGTTGAAGGGCCATCCCCGCCGTAAGTCGAGAATGTACCCCAGGTCCCCGCCGCAACTCGAGAAAAACCATGAGACTTCCCCCTCCAAGCGAGATGAGGCCCGATTCCCCTGCACTGCATGCAGAGCAATTCCGTGAGCCCCCTGAAACATGTCAGGAGCCTCGACTTGCTTGATGGATGTCGAGACAGTCCGCAAAAACACTGTCACAAGTAGAGAGGGACCCTGAGGTCACACCAGCATCGCGAAGGAGCTCCATGGGCCCCAAATCAACTCGAGATGAGGCCCGCTTCCCCTGCATTGACTCCAGAGCCATCCCCCGTTCCCCATCAAACACGACCTGAGGCTTGACTCCCTTTAGGCAACTCCAGAGGTTCCCCGAGAACAACGGGCCAAGTCTAGAGGAGTACCAAGTTCAGCAGAGCAACTCGAGGACTGCT
>JAJLRB010001681.1:0-17518 GCA_020976825.1 Odocoileus hemionus
CTGCTCCGTGTACCCCAAATTGCCTCGAGATGAGAGCTGATTCCCTGGCTTAGACTCAAGACGTAGGCCAACTTTCCACAAGCCCCTCAAGAGGAGGCTTCTCTCAGCAATAGGTATGAGGGAGGGACCCTGAGATTGCTGCCTCAATGGGCATATACACCGAGAAGCCCTGACTCGAAAGGAGGCCGGGTTTCCTTGCAGTGGCTTGAATACAGTCTAGTCTTTCATCTCACAAGGTGAAGGGATGTCTGCACCACCTGTGGAGTCCCTAGAGAAAGCCCTAGGTCCCCGACTCCTTTCGACGGAATGCCTCACATGCCTCTGACACCTCGAGAGGCACGCAGAGCTCACTGCTTCAAAATTTGACGGAGCCTGACTCCTCTTGAACATTGACAGGAATCCCAGTATCCCTGTGGCTACTGGAAAGGGACCCTGGGTCTCCCGACTCACCTCGAGAAGCGTCCCTTTTGCCCTGCCAAGCCTCGAAGAGACTCCTAAACCATGAGACTTCCCCCTCCAAGCGAGATGAGGCCCGATTCCCCTGCACTGCATGCAGAGCAATTCCGTGAGCCCCCTGAAACATGTCAGGAGCCTCGACTTGCTTGATGGATGTCGAGACAATCCGCAAAAACACTGTCACAAGTAGAGAGGGACCCTGAGGTCACACCAGCATCGCGAAGGAGCTCCATGGGCCCCAAATCAACTCGAGATGAGGCCCGCTTCCCCTGCATTGACTCCAGAGCCATCCCCCGTTCCCCATCAAACACGACCTGAGGCTTGACTCCCTTTAGGCAACTCCAGAGGTTCCCCGAGAACAACGGGCCAAGTCTAGAGGAATACCAAGTTCAGCAGAGCAACTCGAGGACTGCTCCGTGTACCCCAATTGCCTCGAGATGAGAGCTGATTCCCTGGCTTAGACTCAAGACGTAGGCCAACTTTCCACAAGCCCCTCAAGAGGAGGCTTCTCTCAGCAATAGGTATGAGGGAGGGACCCTGAGATTGCTGCCTCAATGGGCATATACACCGAGAAGCCCTGACTCGAAAGGAGGCCGGGTTTCCTTGCAGTGGCTTGAATACAGTCTAGTCTTTCATCTCACAAGGTGAAGGGATGTCTGCACCACCTGTGGAGTCCCTAGAGAAAGCCCTAGGTCCCCGACTCCTTTCGACGGAATGCCTCACATGCCTCTGACACCTCGAGAGGCACGCAGAGCTCACTGCTTCAAAATTTGACGGAGCCTGACTCCTCTTGAACATTGACAGGAATCCCAGTATCCCTGTGGCTACTGGAAAGGGACCCTGGGTCTCCCGACTCACCTCGAGAAGCGTCCCTTTTGCCCTGCCAAGCCTCGAAGAGACTCCTGAGGTGTCCCTCGTAACTCGAAGGGAGTCCTGACTTCGTTGAACAAACACGAGGGTTGAAGGGCCATCCCCGCCGTAAGTCGAGAATGTACCCCAGGTCCCCGCCGCAACTCGAGAAAAACCATGAGACTTCCCCCTCCAAGCGAGATGAGGCCCGATTCCCCTGCACTGCATGCAGAGCAATTCCGTGAGCCCCCTGAAACATGTCAGGAGCCTCGACTTGCTTGATGGATGTCGAGACAATCCGCAAAAACACTGTCACAAGTAGAGAGGGACCCTGAGGTCACACCAGCATCGCGAAGGAGCTCCATGGGCCCCAAATCAACTCGAGATGAGGCCCGCTTCCCCTGCATTGACTCCAGAGCCATCCCCCGTTCCCCATCAAACACGACCTGAGGCTTGACTCCCTTTAGGCAACTCCAGAGGTTCCCCGAGAACAACGGGCCAAGTCTAGAGGAATACCAAGTTCAGCAGAGCAACTCGAGGACTGCTCCGTGTACCCCAAATTGCCTCGAGATGAGAGCTGATTCCCTGGCTTAGACTCAAGACGTAGGCCAACTTTCCACAAGCCCCTCAAGAGGAGGCTTCTCTCAGCAATAGGTATGAGGGAGGGACCCTGAGATTGCTGCCTCAATGGGCATATACACCGAGAAGCCCTGACTCGAAAGGAGGCCGGGTTTCCTTGCAGTGGCTTGAATACAGTCTAGTCTTTCATCTCACAAGGTGAAGGGATGTCTGCACCACCTGTGGAGTCCCTAGAGAAAGCCCTAGGTCCCCGACTCCTTTCGACGGAATGCCTCACATGCCTCTGACACCTCGAGAGGCACGCAGAGCTCACTGCTTCAAAATTTGACGGAGCCTGACTCCTCTTGAACATTGACAGGAATCCCAGTATCCCTGTGGCTACTGGAAAGGGACCCTGGGTCTCCCGACTCACCTCGAGAAGCGTCCCTTTTGCCCTGCCAAGCCTCGAAGAGACTCCTGAGGTGTCCCTCGTAACTCGACAGGAGTCCTGACTTCGTTGAAACAAACACGAGGGTTGAAGGGCCATCCCCGCCGTAAGTCGAGAATGTACCCCAGGTCCCCGCCGCAACTCGAGAAAAACCATGAGACTTCCCCCTCCAAGCGAGATGAGGCCCGATTCCCCTGCACTGCATGCAGAGCAATTCCGTGAGCCCCCTGAAACATGTCAGGAGCCTCGACTTGCTTGATGGATGTCGAGACAGTCCGCAAAAACACTGTCACAAGTAGAGAGGGACCCTGAGGTCACACCAGCATCGCGAAGGAGCTCCATGGGCCCCAAATCAACTCGAGATGAGGCCCGCTTCCCCTGCATTGACTCCAGAGCCATCCCCCGTTCCCCATCAAACACGACCTGAGGCTTGACTCCCTTTAGGCAACTCCAGAGGTTCCCCGAGAACAACGGGCCAAGTCTAGAGGAATACCAAGTTCAGCAGAGCAACTCGAGGACTGCTCCGTGTACCCCAAATTGCCTCGAGATGAGAGCTGATTCCCTGGCGTAGACTCAAGACGTAGGCCAACTTTCCACAAGCCCCTCAAGAGGAGGCTTCTCTCAGCAATAGGTATGAGGGAGGGACCCTGAGATTGCTGCCTCAATGGGCATATACACCGAGAAGCCCTGACTCGAAAGGAGGCCGGGTTTCCTTGCAGTGGCTTGAATACAGTCTAGTCTTTCATCTCACAAGGTGAAGGGATGTCTGCACCACCTGTGGAGTCCCTAGAGAAAGCCCTAGGTCCCCGACTCCTTTCGACGGAATGCCTCACATGCCTCTGACACCTCGAGAGGCACGCAGAGCTCACTGCTTCAAAATTTGACGGAGCCTGACTCCTCTTGAACATTGACAGGAATCCCAGTATCCCTGTGGCTACTGGAAAGGGACCCTGGGTCTCCCGACTCACCTCGAGAAGCGTCCCTTTTGCCCTGCCAAGCCTCGAAGAGACTCCTGAGGTGTCCCTCGTAACTCGACAGGAGTCCTGACTTCGTTGAACAAACACGAAGGTTGAAGGGCCATCCCCGCCGTAAGTCGAGAATGTACCCCAGGTCCCCGCCGCAACTCGAGAAAAACCATGAGACTTCCCCCTCCAAGCGAGATGAGGCCCGATTCCCCTGCACTGCATGCAGAGCAATTCCGTGAGCCCCCTGAAACATGTCAGGAGCCTCGACTTGCTTGATGGATGTCGAGACAGTCCGCAAAAAAAACACTGTCACAAGTAGAGAGGGACCCTGAGGTCACACCAGCATCGCGAAGGAGCTCCATGGGCCCCCCAAATCAACTCGAGATGAGGCCCGCTTCCCCTGCATTGACTCCAGAGCCATCCCCCGTTCCCCATCAAACACGACCTGAGGCTTGACTCCCTTTAGGCAACTCCAGAGGTTCCCCGAGAACAACGGGCCAAGTCTAGAGGAGTACCAAGTTCAGCAGAGCAACTCGAGGACTGCTCCGTGTACCCCAAATTGCCTCGAGATGAGAGCTGATTCCCTGGCTTAGACTCAAGACGTAGGCCACACTTTCCACCCCCCTCAAGAGGAGGCTTCTCTCAGCAATAGGTATGAGGGAGGGACCCTGAGATTGCTGCCTCAATGGGCATATACACCGAGAAGCCCTGACTCGAAAGGAGGCCGGTTTCCTTGCAGTGGCTTGAATACAGTCTAGTCTTTCATCTCACAAGGTGAAGGGATGTCTGCACCACCTGTGGAGTCCCTAGAGAAAGCCCTAGGTCCCCGACTCCTTTCGACGGAATGCCTCACATGCCTCTGACACCTCGAGAGGCACGCAGAGCTCACTGCTTCAAAATTTGACGGAGCCTGACTCCTCTTGAACATTGACAGGAATCCCAGTATCCCTGTGGCTACTGGAAAGGGACCCTGGGTCTCCCGACTCACCTCGAGAAGCGTCCCTTTTGCCCTGCCAAGCCTCGAAGAGACTCCTGAGGTGTCCCTCGTAACTCGACAGGAGTCCTGACTTCGTTGAACAAACACGAGGGTTGAAGGGCCATCCCGCCGTAAGTCGAGAATGTACCCCAGGTCCCCCCGCCGCAACTCGAGAAAAACCATGAGACTTCCCCCTCCAAGCGAGATGAGGCCCGATTCCCCTGCACTGCATGCAGAGCAATTCCGTGAGCCCCCTGAAACATGTCAGGAGCCTCGACTTGCTTGATGGATGTCGAGACAGTCCGCAAAAACACTGTCACAAGTAGAGAGGGACCCTGAGGTCACACCAGCATCGCGAAGGAGCTCCATGGGCCCCAAATCAACTCGAGATGAGGCCCGCTTCCCCTGCATTGACTCCAGAGCCATCCCCCGTTCCCCATCAAACACGACCTGAGGCTTGACTCCCTTTAGGCAACTCCAGAGGTTCCCCGAGAACAACGGGCCAAGTCTAGAGGAGTACCAAGTTCAGCAGAGCAACTCGAGGACTGCTCCGTGTACCCCAAATTGCCTCGAGATGAGAGCTGATTCCCTGGCTTAGACTCAAGACGTAGGCCACCTTTCCACAAGCCCCTCAAGAGGAGGCTTCTCTCAGCAATAGGTATGAGGGAGGGACCCTGAGATTGCTGCCTCAATGGGCATATACACCGAGAAGCCCTGACTCGAAAGGAGGCCGGGTTTCCTTGCAGTGGCTTGAATACAGTCTAGTCTTTCATCTCACAAGGTGAAGGGATGTCTGCACCACCTGTGGAGTCCCTAGAGAAAGCCCTAGGTCCCCGACTCCTTTCGACGGAATGCCTCACATGCCTCTGACACCTCGAGAGGCACGCAGAGCTCACTGCTTCAAAATTTGACGGAGCCTGACTCCTCTTGAACATTGACAGGAATCCCAGTATCCCTGTGGCTACTGGAAAGGGACCCTGGGTCTCCCGACTCACCTCGAGAAGCGTCCCTTTTGCCCTGCCAAGCCTCGAAGAGACTCCTGAGGTGTCCCTCGTAACTCGACAGGAGTCCTGACTTCGTTGAACAAACACGAGGGTTGAAGGGCCATCCCCGCCGTAAGTCGAGAATGTACCCAGGTCCCCGCCGCAACTCGAGAAAAACCATGAGACTTCCCCCTCCAAGCGAGATGAGGCCCGATTCCCCTGCACTGCATGCAGAGCAATTCCGTGAGCCCCCTGAAACATGTCAGGAGCCTCGACTTGCTTGATGGATGTCGAGACAGTCCGCAAAAACACTGTCACAAGTAGAGAGGGACCCTGAGGTCACACCAGCATCGCGAAGGAGCTCCATGGGCCCCAAATCAACTCGAGATGAGGCCCGCTTCCCCTGCATTGACTCCAGAGCCATCCCCCGTTCCCCATCAAACACGACCTGAGGCTTGACTCCCTTTAGGCAACTCCAGAGGTTCCCCGAGAACAACGGGCCAAGTCTAGAGGAGTACCAAGTTCAGCAGAGCAACTCGAGGACTGCTCCGTGTACCCCAAATTGCCTCGAGATGAGAGCTGATTCCCTGGCTTAGACTCAAGACGTAGGCCACCTTTCCACAAGCCCCTCAAGAGGAGGCTTCTCTCAGCAATAGGTATGAGGGAGGGACCCTGAGATTGCTGCCTCAATGGGCATATACACCGAGAAGCCCTGACTCGAAAGGAGGCCGGGTTTCCTTGCAGTGGCTTGAATACAGTCTAGTCTTTCATCTCACAAGTGAAGGGATGTCTGCACCACCTGTGGAGTCCCTAGAGAAAGCCCTAGGTCCCCGACTCCTTTCGACGGAATGCCTCACATGCCTCTGACACCTCGAGAGGCACGCAGAGCTCACTGCTTCAAAATTTGACGGAGCCTGACTCCTCTTGAACATTGACAGGAATCCCAGTATCCCTGTGGCTACTGGAAAGGGACCCTGGGTCTCCCGACTCACCTCGAGAAGCGTCCCTTTTGCCCTGCCAAGCCTCGAAGAGACTCCTGAGGTGTCCCTCGTAACTCGACAGGAGTCCTGACTTCGTTGAACAAACACGAGGGTTGAAGGGCCATCCCCGCCGTAAGTCGAGAATGTACCCCAGGTCCCCCCGCCGCAACTCGAGAAAAAAAACCATGAGACTTCCCCCTCCAAGCGAGATGAGGCCCGATTCCCCTGCACTGCATGCAGAGCAATTCCGTGAGCCCCCTGAAACATGTCAGGAGCCTCGACTTGCTTGATGGATGTCGAGACAGTCCAAAAAAAACACTGTCACAAGTAGAGAGGGACCCTGAGGTCACACCAGCATCGCGAAGGAGCTCCATGGGCCCCAAATCAACTCGAGATGAGGCCCGCTTCCCCTGCATTGACTCCAGAGCCATCCCCCGTTCCCCATCAAACACGACCTGAGGCTTGACTCCCTTTAGGCAACTCCAGAGGTTCCCCGAGAACAACGGGCCAAGTCTAGAGGAGTACCAAGTTCAGCAGAGCAACTCGAGGACTGCTCCGTGTACCCCAAATTGCCTCGAGATGAGAGCTGATTCCCTGGCTTAGACTCAAGACGTAGGCCACCTTTCCACAAGCCCCTCAAGAGGAGGCTTCTCTCAGCAATAGTATGGTATGAGGGAGGGACCCTGAGATTGCTGCCTCAATGGGCATATACACCGAGAAGCCCTGACTCGAAAGGAGGCCGGGTTTCCTTGCAGTGGCTTGAATACAGTCTAGTCTTTCATCTCACAAGGTGAAGGGATGTCTGCACCACCTGTGGAGTCCCTAGAGAAAGCCCTAGGTCCCCGACTCCTTTCGACGGAATGCCTCACATGCCTCTGACACCTCGAGAGGCACGCAGAGCTCACTGCTTCAAAATTTGACGGAGCCTGACTCCTCTTGAACATTGACAGGAATCCCAGTATCCCTGTGGCTACTGGAAAGGGACCCTGGGTCTCCCGACTCACCTCGAGAAGCGTCCCTTTTGCCCTGCCAAGCCTCGAAGAGACTCCTGAGGTGTCCCTCGTAACTCGACAGGAGTCCTGACTTCGTTGAACAAAAACACGAGGGTTGAAGGGCCATCCCCGCCGTAAGTCGAGAATGTACCCCAGGTCCCCGCCGCAACTCGAGAAAAACCATGAGAACCCCCCTCCAAGCGAGATGAGGCCCGATTCCCCTGCACTGCATGCAGAGCAATTCCGTGAGCCCCCTGAAACATGTCAGGAGCCTCGACTTGCTTGATGGATGTCGAGACAGTCCGCAAAAACACTGTCACAAGTAGAGAGGGACCCTGAGGTCACACCAGCATCGCGAAGGAGCTCCATGGGCCCCAAATCAACTCGAGATGAGGCCCGCTTCCCCTGCATTGACTCCAGAGCCATCCCCCGTTCCCCATCAAACACGACCTGAGGCTTGACTCCCTTTAGGCAACTCCAGAGGTTCCCCGAGAACAACGGGCCAAGTCTAGAGGAGTACCAAGTTCAGCAGAGCAACTCGAGGACTGCTCCGTGTACCCCAAATTGCCTCGAGATGAGAGCTGATTCCCTGGCTTAGACTCAAGACGTAGGCCACCTTTCCACAAGCCCCTCAAGAGGAGGCTTCTCTCAGCAATAGGTATGAGGGAGGGACCCTGAGATTGCTGCCTCAATGGGCATATACACCGAGAAGCCCTGACTCGAAAGGAGGCCGGGTTTCCTTGCAGTGGCTTGAATACAGTCTAGTCTTTCATCTCACAAGGTGAAGGGATGTCTGCACCACCTGTGGAGTCCCTAGAGAAAGCCCTAGGTCCCCGACTCCTTTCGACGGAATGCCTCACATGCCTCTGACTCTCGAGAGGCACGCAGAGCTCACTGCTTCAAAATTTGACGGAGCCTGACTCCTCTTGAACATTGACAGGAATCCCAGTATCCCTGTGGCTACTGGAAAGGGACCCTGGGTCTCCCGACTCACCTCGAGAAGCGTCCCTTTTGCCCTGCCAAGCCTCGAAGAGACTCCTGAGGTGTCCCTCGTAACTCGACAGGAGTCCTGACTTCGTTGAACAAACACGAGGGTTGAAGGGCCATCCCCGCCGTAAGTCGAGAATGTACCCCAGGTCCCCGCCGCAACTCGAGAAAAACCATGAGACTTCCCCCTCCAAGCGAGATGAGGCCCGATTCCCCTGCACTGCATGCAGAGCAATTCCGTGAGCCCCCTGAAACATGTCAGGAGCCTCGACTTGCTTGATGGATGTCGAGACAGTCCGCAAAAACACTGTCACAAGTAGAGAGGGACCCTGAGGTCACACCAGCATCGCGAAGGAGCTCCATGGGCCCCAAATCAACTCGAGATGAGCTTCCCCCCTTCCCCTGCATTGACTCCAGAGCCATCCCCCGTTCCCCATCAAACACGACCTGAGGCTTGACTCCCTTTAGGCAACTCCAGAGGTTCCCCGAGAACAACGGGCCAAGTCTAGAGGAGTACCAAGTTCAGCAGAGCAACTCGAGGACTGCTCCGTGTACCCCAAATTGCCTCGAGATGAGAGCTGATTCCCTGGCTTAGACTCAAGACGTAGGCCACCTTTCCACAAGCCCCTCAAGAGGAGGCTTCTCTCAGCAATAGGTATGAGGGAGGGACCCTGAGATTGCTGCCTCAATGGGCATAACACCGAGAAGCCCTGACTCGAAAGGAGGCCGGGTTTCCTTTCCTTGCAGTGGCTTGAATACAGTCTAGTCTTTCATCTCACAAGGTGAAGGGATGTCTGCACCACCTGTGGAGTCCCTAGAAAGCCCTAGGTCCCCGACTCCTTTCGACGGAATGCCTCACATGCCTCTGACACCTCGAGAGGCACGCAGAGCTCACTGCTTCAAAATTTGACGGAGCCTGACTCCTCTTGAACATTGACAGGAATCCCAGTATCCCTGTGGCTACTGGAAAGGGACCCTGGGTCTCCCGACTCACCTCGAGAAGCGTCCCTTTTGCCCTGCCAAGCCTCGAGGAGACTCCTGAGGTGTCCCTCGTAACTCGACAGGAGTCCTGACTTCGTTGAACAAACACGAGGGTTGAAGGGCCATCCCCGCCGTAAGTCGAGAATGTACCCCAGGTCCCCGCCGCAACTCGAGAAAAACCATGAGACTTCCCCCTCCAAGCGAGATGAGGCCCGATTCCCCTGCACTGCATGCAGAGCAATTCCGTGAGCCCCCTGAAACATGTCAGGAGCCTCGACTTGCTTGATGGATGTCGAGACAGTCCGCAAAAACACTGTCACAAGTAGAGAGGGACCCTGAGGTCACACCAGCATCGCGAAGGAGCTCCATGGGCCCCAAATCAACTCGAGATGAGGCCCGCTTCCCCTGCATTGACTCCAGAGCCATCCCCCCGTTCCCCATCAAACACGACCTGAGGCTTGACTCCCTTTAGGCAACTCCAGAGGTTCCCCGAGAACAACGGGCCAAGTCTAGAGGAGTACCAAGTTCAGCAGAGCAACTCGAGGACTGCTCCGTGTACCCCAAATTGCCTCGAGATGAGAGCTGATTCCCTGGCTTAGACTCAAGACGTAGGCCACCTTTCCACAAGCCCCTCAAGAGGAGGCTTCTCTCAGCAATAGGTATGAGGGAGGGACCCTGAGATTGCTGCCTCAATGGGCATATACACCGAGAAGCCCTGACTCGAAAGGCCGGGCCGGGTTTCCTTGCAGTGGCTTGAATACAGTCTAGTCTTTCATCTCACAAGGTGAAGGGATGTCTGCACCACCTGTGGAGTCCCTAGAGAAAGCCCTAGGTCCCCGACTCCTTTCGACGGAATGCCTCACATGCCTCTGACACCTCGAGAGGCACGCAGAGCTCACTGCTTCAAAATTTGACGGAGCCTGACTCCTCTTGAACATTGACAGGAATCCCAGTATCCCTGTGGCTACTGGAAAGGGACCCTGGGTCTCCCGACTCACCTCGAGAAGCGTCCCTTTTGCCCTGCCAAGCCTCGAAGAGACTCCTGAGGTGTCCCTCGTAACTCGACAGGAGTCCTGACTTCGTTGAACAAACACGAGGGTTGAAGGGCCATCCCCGCCGTAAGTCGAGAATGTACCCCAGGTCCCCCCCGCCGCAACTCGAGAAAAACCATGAGACTTCCCCCTCCAAGCGAGATGAGGCCCGATTCCCCTGCACTGCATGCAGAGCAATTCCGTCCGCCCCTGAAACTGAAACATGTCAGGAGCCTCGACTTGCTTGATGGATGTCGAGACAGTCCGCAAAAAACACTGTCACAAGTAGAGAGGGACCCTGAGGTCACACCAGCATCGCGAAGGAGCTCCATGGGCCCCAAATCAACTCGAGATGAGGCCCGCTTCCCCTGCATTGACTCCAGAGCCATCCCCCGTTCCCCATCAAACACGACCTGAGGCTTGACTCCCTTTAGGCAACTCAACTCCAGAGGTTCCCCGAGAACAACGGGCCAAGTCTAGAGGAGTACCAAGTTCAGCAGAGCAACTCGAGGACTGCTCCGTGTACCCCAAATTGCCTCGAGATGAGAGCTGATTCCCTGGCTTAGACTCAAGACGTAGGCCACCTTTCCACAAGCCCCTCAAGAGGAGGCTTCTCTCAGCAATAGGTATGAGGGAGGGACCCTGAGATTGCTGCCTCAATGGGCATATACACCGAGAAGCCCTGACTCGAAAGGAGGCCGGGGTTTCCTTGCAGTGGCTTGAAGTGGCTTGAATACAGTCTAGTCTTTCATCTCACAAGGTGAAGGGATGTCTGCACCACCTGTGGAGTCCCTAGAGAAAGCCCTAGGTCCCCGACTCCTTTCGACGGAATGCCTCACATGCCTCTGACACCTCGAGAGGCACGCAGAGCTCACTGCTTCAAAATTTGACGGAGCCTGACTCCTCTTGAACATTGACAGGAATCCCAGTATCCCTGTGGCTACTGGAAAGGGACCCTGGGTCTCCCGACTCACCTCGAGAAGCGTCCCTTTTGCCCTGCCAAGCCTCGAAGAGACTCCTGAGGTGTCCCTCGTAACTCGACAGGAGTCCTGACTTCGTTGAACAAACACGAGGGTTGAAGGGCCATCCCCGCCGTAAGTCGAGAATGTACCCCAGGTCCCCGCCGCAACTCGAGAAAAACCATGAGACTTCCCCCTCCAAGCGAGATGAGGCCCGATTCCCCTGCACTGCATGCAGAGCAATTCCGTGAGCCCCCTGAAACATGTCAGGAGCCTCGACTTGCTTGATGGATGTCGAGACAGTCCGCAAAAACACTGTCACACAAGTAGAGAGGGACCCTGAGGTCACACCAGCATCGCGAAGGAGCTCCATGGGCCCCAAATCAACTCGAGATGAGGCCCGCTTCCCCTGCATTGACTCCAGAGCCATCCCCCCCGTTCCCCATCAAACACGACCTGAGGCTTGACTCCCTTTAGGCAACTCCAGAGGTTCCCCGAGAACAACGGGCCAAGTCTAGAGGAGTACCAAGTTCAGCAGAGCAACTCGAGGACTGCTCCGTGTACCCCAAATTGCCTCGAGATGAGAGCTGATTCCCTGGCTTAGACTCAAGACGTAGGCCACCTTTCCACAAGCCCCTCAAGAGGAGGCTTCTCTCAGCAATAGGTATGAGGGAGGGACCCTGAGATTGCTGCCTCAATGGGCATATACACCGAGAAGCCCTGACTCGAAAGGAGGCCGGGTTTCCTTGCAGTGGCTTGAATACAGTCTAGTCTAGTCTTTCATCTCACAAGGTGAAGGGATGTCTGCACCACCTGTGGAGTCCCTAGAGAAAGCCCTAGGTCCCCGACTCCTTTCGACGGAATGCCTCACATGCCTCTGACACCTCGAGAGGCACGCAGAGCTCACTGCTTCAAAATTTGACGGAGCCTGACTCCTCTTGAACATTGACAGGAATCCCAGTATCCCTGTGGCTACTGGAAAGGGACCCTGGGTCTCCCGACTCACCTCGAGAAGCGTCCCTTTTGCCCTGCCAAGCCTCGAAGAGACTCCTGAGGTGTCCCTCGTAACTCGACAGGAGTCCTGACTTCGTTGAACAAACACGAGGGTTGAAGGGCCATCCCCGCCGTAAGTCGAGAATGTACCCCAGGTCCCCGCCGCAACTCGAGAAAAACCATGAGACTTCCCCCTCCAAGCGAGATGAGGCCCGATTCCCCTGCACTGCATGCAGAGCAATTCCGTGAGCCCCCTGAAACATGTCAGGAGCCTCACTTGCTTGATGGATGTCGAGACAGTCCGCAAAAACACTGTCACAAGTAGAGAGGGACCCTGAGGTCACACCAGCATCGCGAAGGAGCTCCATGGGCCCCAAATCAACTCGAGATGAGGCCCGCTTCCCCTGCATTGACTCCAGAGCCATCCCCCGTTCCCCATCAAACACGACCTGAGGCTTGACTCCCTTTAGGCAACTCCAGAGGTTCCCCGAGAACAACGGGCCAAGTCTAGAGGAGTACCAAGTTCAGCAGAGCAACTCGAGGACTGCTCCGTGTACCCCAAATTGCCTCGAGATGAGAGCTGATTCCCTGGCTTAGACTCAAGACGTAGGCCACCTTTCCACAAGCCCCTCAAGAGGAGGCTTCTCTCAGCAATAGGTATGAGGGAGGGACCCTGAGATTGCTGCCTCAATGGGCATATACACCGAGAAGCCCTGACTCGAAAGGAGGCCGGGTTTCCTTGCAGTGGCTTGAATACAGTCTAGTCTTTCATCTCACAAGGGTGAAGGGATGTCTGCACCACCTGTGGAGTCCCTAGAGAAAGCCCTAGGTCCCCGACTCCTTTCGACGGAATGCCTCACATGCCTCTGACACCTCGAGAGGCACGCAGAGCTCACTGCTTCAAAATTTGACGGAGCCTGACTCCTCTTGAACATTGACAGGAATCCCAGTATCCCTGTGGCTACTGGAAAGGGACCCTGGGTCTCCCGACTCACCTCGAGAAGCGTTCCTTTTTGCCCTGCCAAGCCTCGAAGAGACTCCTGAGGTGTCCCTCGTAACTCGACAGGAGTCCTGACTTCGTTGAACAAACACGAGGGTTGAAGGGCCATCCCCGCCCATCCCCGCCGTAAGTCGAGAATGTACCCCAGGTCCCCGCCGCAACTCGAGAAAAACCATGAGACTTCCCCCTCCAAGCGAGATGAGGCCCGATTCCCCTGCACTGCATGCAGAGCAAATCCGTCCGTGAGCCCCCTGAAACATGTCAGGAGCCTCGACTTGCTTGATGGATGTCGAGACAGTCCGCAAAAACACTGTCACAAGTAGAGAGGGACCCTGAGGTCACACCAGCATCGCGAAGGAGCTCCATGGGCCCCAAATCAACTCGAGATGAGGCCCGCTTCCCCTGCATTGACTCCAGAGCCATCCCCCGTTCCCCATCAAACACGACCTGAGGCTTGACTCCCTTTAGGCAACTCCAGAGGTTCCCCGAGAACAACGGGCCAAGTCTAGAGGAGTACCAAGTTCAGCAGAGCAACTCGAGGGACTGCTCCGTGTACCCCAAATTGCCTCGAGATGAGAGCTGATTCCCTGGCTTAGACTCAAGACGTAGGCCACCTTTCCACAAGCCCCTCAAGAGGAGGCTTCTCTCAGCAATAGGTATGAGGGAGGGACCCTGAGATTGCTGCCTCAATGGGCATATACACCGAGAAGCCCTGACTCGAAAGGAGGCCGGGTTTCCTTGCAGTGGCTTGAATACAGTCTAGTCTTTCATCTCACAAGGTGAAGGGATGTCTACCACACCTGTGGAGTCCCTAGAGAAAGCCCTAGGTCCCCGACTCCTTTCGACGGAATGCCTCACATGCCTCTGACACCTCGAGAGGCACGCAGAGCTCACTGCTTCAAAATTTGACGGAGCCTGACTCCTCTTGAACATTGACAGGAATCCCAGTATCCCTGTGGCTACTGGAAAGGGACCCTGGGTCTCCCGACTCACCTCGAGAAGCGTCCCTTTTGCCCTGCCAAGCCTCGAAGAGACTCCTGAGGTGTCCCTCGTAACTCGACAGGAGTCCTGACTTCGTTGAACAAACACGAGGGTTGAAGGGCCATCCCCGCCGTAAGTCGAGAATGTACCCCAGGTCCCCGCCGCAACTCGAGAAAAACCATGAGACTTCCCCCTCCAAGCGAGATGAGGCCCGATTCCCCTGCACTGCATGCAGAGCAATTCCGTGAGCCCCCTGAAACATGTCAGGAGCCTCGACTTGCTTGATGGATGTCGAGACAGTCCGCAAAAAACACTGTGTCACAAGAGAGAGGGACCCTGAGGTCACACCAGCATCGCGAAGGAGCTCCATGGGCCCCAAATCAACTCGAGATGAGGCCCGCTTCCCCTGCATTGACTCCAGAGCCATCCCCCGTTCCCCATCAAACACGACCTGAGGCTTGACTCCCTTTAGGCAACTCCAGAGGTTCCCCGAGAACAACGGGCCAAGTCTAGAGGAGTACCAAGTTCAGCAGAGCAACTCGAGGACTGCTCCGTGTACCCCAAATTGCCTCGAGATGAGAGCTGATTCCCTGGCTTAGACTCAAGACGTAGGCCACCTTTCCACAAGCCCCTCAAGAGGAGGCTTCTCTCAGCAATAGGTATGAGGGAGGGACCCTGAGATTGCTGCCTCAATGGGCATATACACCGAGAAGCCCTGACTCGAAAGGAGGCCGGGTTTCCTTGCAGTGGCTTGAATACAGTCTAGTCTTTCATCTCACAAGGTGAAGGGATGTCTGCACCACCTGTGTGTCCCTAGAGAGAAAGCCCTAGGTCCCCGACTCCTTTCGACGGAATGCCTCACATGCCTCTGACACCTCGAGAGGCACGCAGAGCTCACTGCTTCAAAATTTGACGGAGCCTGACTCCTCTTGAACATTGACAGGAATCCCAGTATCCCTGTGGCTACTGGAAAGGGACCCTGGGTCTCCCGACTCACCTCGAGAAGCGTCCCTTTTGCCCTGCCAAGCCTCGAAGAGACTCCTGAGGTGTCCCTCGTAACTCGACAGGAGTCCTGACTTCGTTGAACAAACACGAGGGTTGAAGGGCCATCCCCGCCGTAAGTCGAGAATGTACCCCAGGTCCCCGCCGCAACTCGAGAAAAACCATGAGACTTCCCCCTCCAAGCGAGATGAGGCCCGATTCCCCTGCACTGCATGCAGAGCAATTCCGTGAGCCCCCTGAAACATGTCAGGAGCCTCGACTTGCTTGATGGATGTCGAGACAGTCCGCAAAAACACTGTCACAAGTAGAGAGGGACCCTGAGGTCACACCAGCATCGCGAAGGAGCTCCATGGGCCCCAAATCAACTCGAGATGAGGCCCGCTTCCCCTGCATTGACTCCAGAGCCATCCCCCGTTCCCCATCAAACACGACCTGAGGCTTGACTCCCTTTAGGCAACTCCAGAGGTTCCCCGAGAACAACGGGCCAAGTCTAGAGGAGTACCAAGTTCAGCAGAGCAACTCGAGGACTGCTCCGTGTACCCCAAATTGCCTCGAGATGAGAGCTGATTCCCTGGCTTAGACTCAAGACGTAGGCCAACTTTCCACAAGCCCCTCAAGAGGAGGCTTCTCTCAGCAATAGGTATGAGGGAGGGACCCTGAGATTGCTGCCTCAATGGGCATATACACCGAGAAGCCCTGACTCGAAAGGAGGCCGGGTTTCCTTGCAGTGGCTTGAATACAGTCTAGTCTTTCATCTCACAAGGTGAAGGGATGTCTGCACCACCTGTGGAGTCCCTAGAGAAAGCCCTGTCCCCCCCCGACTCCTTTCGACGGAATGCCTCACATGCCTCTGACACCTCGAGAGGCACGCAGAGCTCACTGCTTCAAAATTTGACGGAGCCTGACTCCTCTTGAACATTGACAGGAATCCCAGTATCCCTGTGGCTACTGGAAAGGGACCCTGGGTCTCCCGACTCACCTCGAGAAGCGTCCCTTTTGCCCTGCCAAGCCTCGAAGAGACTCCTGAGGTGTCCCTCGTAACTCGACAGGAGTCCTGACTTCGTTGAACAAACACACGAGGGTTGAAGGGCCATCCCCGCCGTAAGTCGAGAATGTACCCCAGGTCCCCGCCGCAACTCGAGAAAAACCATGAGACTTCCCCCTCCAAGCGAGATGAGGCCCGATTCCCCTGCACTGCATGCAGAGCAATTCCGTGAGCCCCCTGAAACATGTCAGGAGCCTCGACTTGCTTGATGGATGTCGAGACAGTCCGCAAAAACACTGTCACAAGTAGAGAGGGACCCTGAGGTCACCCAGCATCGCGAAGGAGCTCCATGGGCCCCAAATCAACTCGAGATGAGGCCCGCTTCCCCTGCATTGACTCCAGAGCCATCCCCCGTTCCCCATCAAACACGACCTGAGGCTTGACTCCCTTTAGGCAACTCCAGAGGTTCCCCGAGAACAACGGGCCAAGTCTAGAGGAGTACCAAGTTCAGCAGAGCAACTCGAGGACTGCTCCGTGTACCCCAAATTGCCTCGAGATGAGAGCTGATTCCCTGGCTTAGACTCAAGACGTAGGCCAACTTTCCACAAGCCCCTCAAGAGGAGGCTTCTCTCAGCAATAGGTATGAGGGAGGGACCCTGAGATTGCTGCCTCAATGGGCATATACACCGAGAAGCCCTGACTCGAAAGGAGGCCGGGTTTCCTTGCAGTGGCTTGAATACAGTCTAGTCTTTCATCTCACAAGGTGAAGGGATGTCTGCACCACCTGTGGAGTCCCTAGAGAAAGCCCTAGGTCCCCGACTCTTTCGACGGAATGCCTCACATGCCTCTGACACCTCGAGAGGCACGCAGAGCTCACTGCTTCAAAATTTGACGGAGCCTGACTCCTCTTGAACATTGACAGGAATCCCAGTATCCCTGTGGCTACTGGAAAGGGACCCTGGGTCTCCCGACTCACCTCGAGAAGCGTCCCTTTTGCCCTGCCAAGCCTCGAAGAGACTCCTGAGGTGTCCCTCGTAACTCGACAGGAGTCCTGACTTCGTTGAACAAACACGAGGGTTGAAGGGCCATCCCCGCCGTAAGTCGAGAATGTACCCCAGGTCCCCGCCGCAACTCGAGAAAAACCATGAGACTTCCCCCTCCAAGCGAGATGAGGCCCGATTCCCCTGCACTGCATGCAGAGCAATTCCGTGACCCCCTGAAACATGTCAGGAGCCTCGACTTGCTTGATGGATGTCGAGACAATCCGCAAAAACACTGTCACAAGTAGAGAGGGACCCTGAGGTCACACCAGCATCGCGAAGGAGCTCCATGGGCCCCAAATCAACTCGAGATGAGGCCCGCTTCCCCTGCATTGACTCCAGAGCCATCCCC
>JAJLRB010001682.1:0-21049 GCA_020976825.1 Odocoileus hemionus
GGGGCCAGAGAGACGAGTGCTGATCCGCTCAGAGGAGCTTTTGTGTAATAAAGTTTTATATTAAAGTATAAAGGTGATAGGAGAAATCTTCTGAACATAACAACAGAAGGGGGCAAAATAGAATACCCCCCTCCTAGTCTTTAGCTGTCCTGTTATATAGTCACTCACAGTCTGTTAATGAAAAGGATGTCATAAAAATTTAGAATGATACCAGATAATTCATCCCTTGGCCATAAAACTATGACTTTGAATCTTGTAGAAGGGTAGAATACCAACGCAAATAATTCATTTACATAGATTAGGGGAACAATAACTGAGTAAGTAAATTTAGGCCATTTGGCGGGACGCAACTAGATGATATAGGTCCTGAGGTTCATTAACATTAGCTTAAGACACCAATTCCATTACGAAAAAGAAACAAATTGGTCCCAACTGCAGAGGTTTTGAGGAGTAGTTAGCTTCAGGATGAGACCCAGGTGTCCATGGGCAACAACAGCACTTTAAGAGAAACCACTTTTAAAAATCTGTATAGAGAAGGAAAAACATATCGCGTGGTTTGTTTCTTCCTGCCCCTTAAGAGAGATAAAAAATGTCTGGCGCAACTGCAGCTTCTTTTTTCCATTTGGAGACCCCTGCCTTCCTGCCTGTTACCCTCATCAGAACCATCCCTTTTGGCCCTGCCCTGGCCTCAAAGAGATTCCTCTAGTTGTCCATGTTCTAATTAACAGGAGTCCTGGTCGTCGGTGAACAAACACTAGTTTTGAAGGGCCATCCGCCATAACTCGAGATATAACCCTATGTCCCCGCCCAACTCGAGAAACACCATGAGACATCCCCCTCGAAGCCATATTGAGGTGCCCGATTCCACCCGCATTGCATAGCAGTAGCAATTCCGTGATCCCGTATCAAACATGTAAGGACCCCTCGACATGCTTGATGGATCTCGAGACAGTCCCCAAGAACACTGTCACAAGTCTAGAGGAGCCTGAGGTCACAACGGCAACACGGAAGAAGAGATCCAGGTACCCAAATCAACTCGATATGATGCACCGATTCCCCTGATTGATTTCCAGAGCCATCCCCCGGTTTCCTCATCAAACACGAAACGTGGCTGGACTTCCTTTAGGCAATCTCCTCAGAGATTCCCCGACAAACACTGTCCCAAGAATGGAGGTAACACCAAAGTTCAGCACAGCAAGTCTAGGAATTGCCTCCCGCCCCCCCCCCCGTGTACAACAAAATTCGACTCAAGCAGAGAGGTGATTCCCTGGCTTCGACTCAAGACGTGTCCCCACTTAAACACCAACACCCTTCAAGGGGAGAATTTCCTCCTCAGCAATATGTATGGGGGAGTAACACTGAGTTTGCTGCCTCAAGTGTGAATAGACACCGAGAAAGCCCTGACTCGCAAAGGAGGTCGGATTTCCTTGCTGAGTAAGGACTTCATTTGAATACAGGCTCCTCTTTTCATCTGACAAGATGAAGGGTTTCTGCATCCCCTGTGGAAGACCCTTATAGAAAGCCCTATGTCCTTGCTTCTTTTCCGACGGAAATATGCCTCACATTCCCGTTTGACCCCTCGACATGCAGGTGCGTGGAGATTCACTTCTTCAAAAAGTGATTATGCCTGACTATTCTTTGCACATTAATAGGAATCCCAATAACCCTCTGGCTACTGGAAAAGGACGCCTGGGGTCTCCCGCCTCACCTTCAGAACCAGAAGGTTGTTGCTGAACTATTAGACGCGGGATTCTTGGCCTCTCGGAGGAGCGAAATTCAATCCGGGCCCAGAGACTCTGAGGCTGGATCGCTCAGAGCTTTTGTGTAATAGGAAGTTTTATTAAAGTATAAAGGAGATAGAGAAAGCTTCTGACATAGGCATCAGAAGGGGGCAAAAGAATACCCCCCTCCTAGTCTTTAGCTGTCTGTTATATAGTCACTCACAGTCTGTTAATGAAAAGGATGTCATAAAATTTAGAATGATACCAGATAAATTCATCCCTGGCCATAAAAACGATTGACTTGAATCTTGTAGAAGGGCAGAATACCAACAAATAATTTCATTTACATAGATTAGTGGAACAATACCTGAGTAAGTAAATTTAGGCCATTTGGCGGAACCAACTTGAAGATAGAGTCTGGGGTTCATTAAACATAGCTTAAGACAAACATTTCCATACGAAAAAGAAACGTATTGGTTCAACTCAAGGTTTGAGAGTAGTTAGCTTCAGGTGAGACCAGGTGTCATGGCAACACAGCACTTTAAGAGAAACCTCTTTTAAATTTGTATAGAGAAGGAAAAACATATCGCTGGTTTGTTTTTCTCCTGCCGCTTAAGAGAGAATAAAAATGTCTGGCACCTGCAGCTTCTTTTTTCCATTTGGAGACCCCTGGCCTTCCTGCCTGTTACCCTCTCATCCCCCCTTTTTCTTTAGGAGAATTATGTTGCCTAGGAAAGGGCGTCGTTTTCATTCCATAACTGCTTTTACCCCGAGCTGACAAGGGGCGTTGTCCCTAAATTGGGTGAGGCAACATATTCTCCTAATCCTCATAGTGAGGATGTCTGATCCAGGGCCCCAATAGTAGTCAGGGAGAAGCTGCAGATAGCAGAGTTTGAGCAACCATTTGTAACTTAAAAGCTTTCATGCGACTAGAAACAAATCCAGTTACACAGTTACAGATGCAGGGAGCAAACAGCAAAAACAAAACAATCAAATTATTGTAATTTAAGATAGATTTCCACCATGGGGAACTAGTTAACGTCTCCCAAAGTGAGGCAATAGAGCCTCAGGAGTATCCATGGCCCTCAATCATCTTGTTCATGTGTTTAGTAAAATGAGTAACATTATGCAATCATATCAGGTATATATGTGCAGCATTGAGGTATGAATATGGCACAAGTTTTCCTTGTGCACTGTCAGAATATCTAAAGCCAATCTATTTGTAAAACCAACCTTTTCGAATTTGTGTTTGTTTCAGCATTAAGAGCTGAAATAGCTTTTTGAGAATCTCGTAAATCCTGTTGAGTAAAATTAGTCAAAGCATCTACTCGTAGCATAACATCTGTAGTTCCCAAAGAGGACAAACACTGCAGCCAAATAATCAAACCAGTGAAATACAGACCTTGCCCACCGAGTTTTAAGGTGAGGTAAATTAGCAGCTTTCTGGAAGCTCTGAAAATATAAAGCCAATGAATAAATGCTAGACCCAGGGTGCATCTCCCTATCCAAGCCAGGGGGAAGCCAAGCCCATAGGTAAGAGCCACATATCCAATAAGTCCCGTTTGGAGCAAGCCAGCGTGACTGAGATATCCAGTCCCAATTAGTGCCTGCCATGACAAAGGGAGGTCCTGAACTGGGTTGAAAAACACGGAATGATACGTTACATATTTCCTTGAGGCAAAAATCCAATTGTTTCCAATCATTTGTAATTAAGTTGTTGGCTAACTTGGGGATGGCTCTATTTGTTCCCAGCATATAGGGGCATAGATATTAGACTCCCTTTCAGGAGTTAGCCAAATAACCTCATCCATATTTGATAAACATCAGGTAAAAAACCATCAGATCTAGACCTATTGGTCTTATGTGCAAGCAAAATAGTCATTAAACTGAGACAGTGTATAATCAAAATTAAAAGTCACATTAATGTCCATAGTTAAGGTACAGAGTATTACACCAGTCCATTCTTGGGTTGTTAGATTCACCAGATGAAGAAGAGGCATCACATGTGATTGTTGTTGAAGGTATTCACAGACTTGGAGAAAGTCTTTTCCTTGAAGTGGAGATATCCACCACGGGAAGCCTTCCACTGATGAAGTGGGGAGAGTTCTCCGCAGACCCAGCAGTTAGACCGATTGTGGACTGTAGCGTAGGAGTGAGCCCAGGACAGGAAGGCATTGTCTTGATGATCAAACTGGCAGACTCAGGATTTCTGGAGTCAGCAGAAGTAGGCTCACATAGATTATCAGGCCCATCTGAAACGTATAAAAGTCAGAGCATAGAAAGTAAAGACATAAAATGAATCACTTAGTTTTGGGTCAGGGTGCCATCCTCTTGAACTCTGAGTGTGATTCACCCATGAATCCAGTTCCTGGCACTTTGACAGCTGTGGGAGAAGAAAGAATAAACCTGGTAAGGGCCTTCCCAGAGGGGTCTCGAGGGATGAGCCCCCAGATCCCAATGTTTTTATAAGGACCTCAGTTCCTGGCTCAAATAGAGGCTTGCTGGATTCAGAGGCAGGGTCAGGAGTCATCTCCTGGAGTTCTGTTAATGCCTGTTGAAAAGCTGAGAGCTGAGTTACATATTTATTAACTCCAAGGCTTCAGGATCTATACAATGTCTGTACTAAGAAAGGCCTTCCATAAATACATTCAAATAGGGGGACAGCCCCTCCTTTTTGGGGGCAGTTCGAGCCCTCATTAAAGCTATGGGTAGGACTTTAATCCAGTTGTCCTGCGTTTTCTTGAGTTAATTTGTGCAGATGTCTTTTGATAATGTCATTAGCTTTTTCAACCTTTCCTGAGGATTGGGGTCTCCAGGAACAGTGTAAGTGATACTCTATTCCTAGAGCTTTAGACACCCCCTGATTTACAGCAGCTTTAAAGGCGGAGCCATTGTCACTCTGAAGGCTCCGTGGCAGCCCAAACCTGGGGATAATTTCATGGATTAAAATAACAAAAATTTATAACCTCTTTAGCCCTGTTCACTACGACAGGGGAAAGCCTCAATCCATCCAGTAAAAGTATCCACCCAAACTTGTAAGCAAGAATATCCATTAGCTTTTGGCATATGAGTAAAATCAATTTCCCAGTCCTCTCCAGGATACTTTCCCTATCGTTGTAATTCCAGATTTGCTAGCTTTTCAGTCTTTGGGTTATTTTTCTGACAAACCTCACATCGTTTGATAATGTTCTTTAAAGTTTTCATTACATTTTTACCTTCAAACAAACGAGAAGCCATCTGGTAAGTACTTTCTACACCCAAAATGAAAACTCTGATGTAAACCCTTAAGAATTTTCCACTTGAGCATTCTCAGGAATTATTAATCGTCCATCCTCGACTGTAACCATCCTTTATCAGTAATCTTTGCTCCTCTTTTCTCATATCTTTCTAATTCTTCCTCAGTATATTGTGTGGTTTTCCTTGTTCCACAGGACCTGTCCAGATCAAGGCGTCTGTAAGGAAGGGGTTTCGTAAGTTCTGCTTTTTTGGCTTGAGAGTCAGCTAACAGGTTACCGGCAGCTACTTTACTCCCATCCCTCTGTGCCCTTTGCACATGCATAACTGCTACTTCTTTAGGACAATAGATAGCAGTTAAAAGTCTCTCGATCTCTCTGAAATGCTTAATAGGTTCTCCGGTTGCTGTTTTAAACTGTCTTTCTTTCCATATTGCAGCATGAGCATGTAAAGTCAAATAAGCATACTTAGAAATCAGTGTAAATATTACACTACGTTGCCCTTGCTTAACTCTAGAGCTCGGTCAGGGCCACAAGCTCCGCTAACTGGCACTGGTTCCCTGGGGGAGAGATTTTGCTTCCAAAACCTGTTCAGCAGTCACCACAGCATAACCTGCTTTACGCTTTCCATCCCGAACAAAAGAACTGCCATCTGTAAATATTTTCCATGTCAGGATTGTCTAATGGGTATCTATTAGATCTTTCCGAAGCTGCATAGTTTTAAAGTTAAAAATTGGGAGCAATCATGATCAGGTGTTTCATTTTCCTTCTCAGAAGGAAAGTAGCAGGATTTAAATTTCCACAAACTTTAAGCTTAGTTACTTGGTCCTTCTAACAATAGTGACTGATATTTAAGAAGCCTACTGTCTGTCATCCAAATATTAACTTTAGAATTCCAAGATTCAACTCACATCATGAGAAGTCAGTACAGTAAGGTTTTCGTCCATTAATTATTTTCAAAGTTTCAGGTGCTAATAAAGCCGTGGCTCCCAATTACTCTAGGCAGTGGGGGGCCACCCACGTGCAATTACATCTAATTCTTTGCTTAGATATGCAATAGGTTGCTGGTGAGGCCCTCGGGGTTGTGTCAAAACTCCCAAGGCCATACCTTTTTCTTTCAGTGACAAACAAGTTAAATTCTGACCCTGTTGGCAAACTCAAAGCCAGAGCTTGCAGGAGAGCAGTCTGAAGAACCTTAAAAGCCTTTGAGTATCTGGAGACCAAACCAGCTTGTCGGTTTGGGCCTGCTGAGTTTCAGCTTATAAAGTTTATATAAAGGCCGGGCAAGTTCCCCATAGCCCGGAATCCAAATACGACAGTAGCCTGTGATTCCCAAAATCCTCTCAATTGCCTTAAAGTCATAGGTAGGGGATGGTTTAGTATAGGTTAATTCTCGTCAGGACCTATTGCCCTAGTCCCTTCTGATATGATTAGGCCACAGATCACCAACTACTATCTAACAGATTGTTGACAAATCTGTGCACTTTTCTCTTGATGCCTTGTAACCGCAGCCTGCCTAGCAAGTTTAAAATCACCGAAATCTTCTGAGGCTCGTGAACAAGACCCTCTTCCTCCTGTCTCAGCACAGAGCAAAATATCATCCTACATATTGTATGTACACTACCGCTTCAGAGCTATTAAGGGTTTGTAGATTCCCGTGACAAAATTTGTCCCAAATAAGTGAGGACTGTCACAAAATCCCCGCTGGGACCAAAACATGTCCCAGGTTAACTGAGAAGCTTGGCTGCGTGGGTCTCTTCAAAAGGCAAATAAAAATTGACTTTTCTTCCGCCCCAAAGGCACTGAATAGAAGGCATCTTCTTTCAAATCAATTACTGAGAAATATTTGGCTCCCATTCAGGAATTTCAGACAATATCCCCAGTAAGAACAAAGGAGAGCTAGCAGTATAGGATCTATCAGGATCACCACAGGGTGTAAAGGAACCAACAGCCCTCTCATTTATTATTCCATAAATCTTGAAAAACCCTAGTCTCCATTAATGCACTTTTGATTTGTGGGCTTTATTGGACCCAAAATAGGGAGTACGACATCGGTGCATACATGGACCATAAGAGTTACAGGGGGAATTGTCGAAGCAATAAGTACAGTGGAGGTGTACAGGAACCAGCTGCTCTTTATTATAAAATCTCAATGATGGGTTTTTAACCCTTCTTTAACCATCAGAACTTTGGTTTCAGTGGATACTGCTTGTAATTATGTGGAATAAGTGCGTGGGTCTCTATGTGAGGTAAGTTGGGCCTGAGCTTGACAACTACAGGAATAGCATTCTGTGCTCGACCCACAGATTTTCCATCAGACCCATTACTCTAAGAATTTACATTTTGTTCAACTAAAGGGAGAGAAAGGGAGGGCTCCATATTCATGAAAACAGAGGTCATGGACTTTGCCATCAGTATATCCCTTCCCAAAAGGGTGTGAGGGTGATTCTGGCACGATAAGAAACACGTGTGAAAATAGCACAGAATTCCTCAGTTGCACGATAAAGAATAACTGAAATAATACCTTTTGGCTCGTCCAGGGGACATTCCCATTACGGAAAGCGGATCGGGAAGAAAGTGGGCCAGGGGCTTCATTAAGCACGGAGTAAGTTGCCCCAGTATCTAAAAGAAATTGACGGATTGGCCATCCCACCGTTATCAATACCCAGGGGCTCCTCAAGTGTAATTAGGACGGGGGCTTGTGTGGGGGACCCCCGGCACCCTTCATGTCCTGTTGGTACTTGAGAGTCAGACCCCTTGATACCTTACGCATCTGGGGCCCAGTTCCTCTCCTCCCAGTGGTGGTCCCTTGCAGACCGTACTTGTGTAGCCGGGGGCGGCATAGATGCCTGAGGGCAATCTCTCCTTGAGATGCGCCCTCCTTTTTCCACAGCAATAGCAAGCCAATCCCGTTTTCACGCTGGGTCCCTCTGGGGCATTTTGTCTTAGGCTGCTTAAGAAACGGGTTTTTTTCCATAGCCATTGCTAGAGCCTATCCGCCTTTTTCTCCTTCGTCTTTCTCTGCCTTTCTTTCTTTCCCTCATATTCCGCATCCATAATAGAGACTGTCCTGAGCCATTTGTAACAGATTATCTAAAGACTGATTTGGTCCCATGCGCCCCGTATTTGATAACTTACGGCAAATATCTGGAGCCGAACTTGAAGTGAGAAAATCTATCTTTTAAAGATCACTTTCCCCTCTTCACTTTCAGGATCAATCTCCAGTGGAATCTGCGAAGGGCGTCTCTTCAGTCTATCAAGGAATTTACCAGGAGCTTCAACAGATATAAAACTTAAGAGACCCTCCAACTGGCCACCGTTCGCCCGGTCCCTCCAGTGGGGTACCGTGGCCATGGGATTAAATCACATAGGAAGACCAGGTGTTTCTTCTTTAAAGCCCTGGGGATCAAATCTATCCCTGGAGTTTTTTTTCAGTGATACAGTTTCCAAAGTAGTGAGTCTGGAATTATTAGCCTTCCCATCTGTCAGAGAGAAAAACAGCGACAGACGCCATTTTGTTTCTTCCGGAGGCATCCCTCCCTTCTCTAGATTGGGGTGTGTAGAACAAGACTTTTACACCAAACCAAATGCTTTTCCCTTCCCTGTCATTCATAGTCAGTCCCTTCACCAGACACAGGCCGTCTCAGACTCGTTCCCTCCCCCCTGGTATCTACCACCGAGACGTGGTGGGGAAGCACCATGGGTAAGGACCCTAACTGCATCCCTGAACTGAACGTCCAGGGGGCCCTTGCACCTCGCTTGCCTCTGATGCCTACCCCGTGTTTCCCAATCAGGAGAAACCATCCAGAATGTTTTCCAGGCTAATACGCCGCTGGGGGATCACATTTGTCGAACTGAGTGCCTGTGCAACGACCCTAGTAATATTCCTAGACCACAGCAAGGACCTGATACATACATGAAACAGGAGAGGTATCCTTCCAAGAGTTATCCAACACCGGTATAGAGAGCCTCCACTTGTTCCACTAGAGAGCCAGTGTGAACCAAAGGAAAAAAAAGCCACAGCAGCTTTCACAATCCTGAAGTCATTCTTTAACCTCAGAGATGTAAGTTAGAGCTCTCCATCTATCTTCCAAACTTTCCAATGCCATAGTCGGGAAAAAGGGCTAGGCGCCTTCCTGACTACCAAACCAAGTTTGAGACCTAGGCGCACCGTACAGTAGCAAAACATAGATTATATTTACCATCCCTTTGAAAAGCCCTATGATCCGATAGATTAGGTTAGTACTTTTACATACCCATTGAGGTTATAGAAATGGTTCAAAGAGACCGTAAAGATGACGCGGAGAAAGTGAGACTTCGGTCCACGACCGCTGGTTTGCCCGTTTCTGGTCGTTTCCTGAATAAGACAATTGGTTGCCTCTTGGCGAATGGGCATGACGTTATAGATAACCCCCGACAGGTTGTTTGCCAAAAGCCCTTATGGAGGTCGCGTGCGCCGCAGACAACCGCAGAGGAGGGCTCCTCATTCTTCTTCGCAAGGGGGCGTTTGCATATTCATTCACACCATAGCACTACCCAGGATTCTAACTACCCTAACCTACGATCAAACTATGAAATGCTCTGCTGAGGAGAACAAAAGAACTAGAGCTCCAAGTCAACCTAACCTTGACTTATGGAAGTAATCCCGGAAGCGAGCCCCCAAGATTAAGAGGTAGTTTGCAGGAAAGAATAGACCATTGGATTCATGTGCCTCGCGGATGAGACTGAATTCAAAGCTGGCGGCCAGAGACAGAGGCCTTGGATCGCGTCTATTAGCGTATTGTGTAATAAAGGTTTATAAGTATAAAGGAGATAGCGAAAGCTTCTGACATAAGCATCGAAGGGGGCAAAAGAAACCCCCCTCCTAGTCATTAGAGCAGTCTTTATATAGTCACTCACAGCCTGTTAATGAAAAGGATGTCATAAAATTTAAATGAACCAGATAATTCATCCGCTGGCCAGTAAAACTATTGACTTGAATCTAGTATAAGGTAGAATACCAACAAATAATTTCATTTACATAGATGTAGGGGAACAATAACGATTAAGTAAATTTAGGGCCATTTGGCGGAACCAACTAGATGATAGAGTCTGAGGTTCTTTAAACATAGCTTAAGACAACATTTCCATACGAAAAAAGAAACATATTGGTCAACTCAAGGTTTGAGAGTAGTTAGCTTCGGTGAGCCCAGGTGTCATGGCAAACACCCACTTTAAGAGAACCTCTTTTAAACTTGTTTTGAAAAGGAAAAACATATCGCTGGTTTTTTTCTTCCTGCCCCTTAAGAGAGATAAAAATGTCTGGCACCTGCAGTTTCTTTTTTCCATTTGGAGACCCCTGGCCTTCCTGCCTGTTACCTCTCGAACCATCCCTTTTGCCCTGCCCAGCCTCAAAGAGATTCCTGAGTTGTCCATTCTAACTAGACAGGGTCCTGTCGTCGGTGAACAAACACGAGTTTTGAAGGGCCATCCGCCATAACTGGGGAAAATATAACTATGTCCCCGCCCCAACTCGAGAAAAACATGAGACATCCCCTCAAAGCCAGATGAGGCTGATTCACTACATTGCATGCAGAGCACTTCTATGATCCCCATCAAACATGTAAGGCCCTCGAGCATGCCTTGATGGATTTCCGAGACAGTCGCCAAGATACACAGTCCACAAGCTCTAGAGGGAGCCCTGAGGACACACCAGCAACGCGAAGGATTTCCTATGCACCCCAAAATCAACTGGGAAATGAGGCCCGATATTTCCCTGAATGATTCCAGAGCCATCCCCCGTTCCCCATCAAACAAACTCGACAGTTGTTGGACTTCCTTAAGGCAATTCCAGAAGATTTCCCCGACCAACACTGTCACAAGTAAGGAGGATCACCACGTTCAGCAAAGCAACTCGCGGGGAAAATGCTCCGTGTCCACCAAACGTCTCAGCTGAGAGTGATTCCCCTGGCTTCACTCAAGACGTGTCCCCACTTAACACCAACACCTTCAAGGGAAATTCCTCTCTCAGGCAATATGTATGCGGGAGTAACACTGAGTTTGCTGCTCAAGTGGAAAAAGAACCCAGAAGCCTGACTCGAAAGGAAAGGGCGGATTTCCTTGCTGTAGTTTGAATACAGGCTCCTCTTTCATCTACAAGATGAAGGGATGTCTGAATCCCTGTGGGGACCCTATAGGAAGCCCTAGGTCTTGCCTCTTTTCGACGGAATGCCTCACATCCCTTTGGGCCCCTCGACAGGCGGGCGGAGTTCACTGCTTCAAAAAGTGATGATGCTGATATTCTTGAAAAATAATAGGAATCCCAATAACCCCCTGGCTACTGGGAAAGGACCTGGGTCTCCGCCTCCCCTTCGAACTAAAAGGTTGTTGCTAAAACGATTGAGCGGGTTCTTGGCCTCGGAGGGCGAATTCAATCCGGGGCCAGGATGGGCGGGATCGCTAGGCTTTTGTGTAAAAAATTTTTTATAAAGTATAAAGGAGTAGAAAAAAGCTTTGACATAGGCATCAGAAGGGGGGCAAAAAAAAAACCCCCCCTCCTTGTCTTTAGCGTTGTTTATAGTCCCTCACTTTTGTTAATGAAAAGGTTTTAAAAAAAATTTAGATGTACAGAAATTCATCCCTGGCCATAAAACGATTGCTTGAATTTTGAAAAGGGGTTTGAATCCCAACAAATAATTTCTTTTAATAGATTAGTGAAAAATCCTGATTAAGTTTTTAGGCCTTTGGGGAAAAACTTGAAGTAGAGTCTGGGGTTCATTAACTTAGCTTAAAAAACCATTTCCCATACATAAAGAAACATATTTTTCAACTCAGGTTTGAGATGTTGCTTCAGGTGAGACCAGGTGTCATGGCAACACAGCACTTTAAGAAAACCCTCTTTTTAATTTGAAAGAAAAGGAAAAAACATATCGCTGGTTTTTTTCTTCCTCCCCGTTAAAGAGAGATAAAAATGTCTGGCCCCTGCGTTTCTTTTTTTCCCATTGGAGACCCCGGCCTTCCCCCTGTTCCCTCTCATTCCCCCTTTTTCTTTTGGGGAAAATTATGTTGCCTAGGAAAAATGGGGTGTTTTATTCCATAACTGCTTGGTGAAAAGTGGGTTGTCCCAAAATTGGTGAGGGCAACTTTTCCTAATCTATGTGAGGATGTTGATCCAGGGTCCCAAATAGTTTCAGGAGAAGCTGCAGTGATAGCAGGAGTTTGAGCCCCATTTGTAACTTAAAAGTTTCATGCGACTAGAAAAAAATCCAGTTACACAGTTACGAGGGGGACAAAAGCAAAAAACAAAACAATAAAAAATTATTGTATTAAAGATGTTTTCCACCTTTGGGGGGAACAGTTAATACCCCAGTGAGGAAATGGGCCTAGGAGTACCCGGGCCCCAATCATTTGTTCTGTTTTTAGTAAAATGAGTAACATTGTGTCATACAGGTATATTGTGCGCTTGAGATAAATGTGGCCAATTTCCCTCCTTGTGCAGCTGTCAGAATTCTAAAGCCATTATTTTTTTTAAAAAAACCCCCCTTTTTCTAATTTGCGTTTGTTCAGCATTAGAGCTAAAATAGCTTTTTGAGAATCTCGAAATTCCCTTTTGAGTAAATTTGTCAAAGCTTATCGTAGATAACTCTGTAGTTCCCAAAGAGGGGACAATCACTGCAGCAATAATATCCCGTGAAATACGCCTTGCCCCCCGATTTTTAAAAGGTGAGGAAAAAATTAGCGGCTTTTCTGGAAGTCTGAAAATATAAAGCCATGAAAAAATGTAGCCCCAGGGGCTTTCCCCTATAAACCCAGGGGAACCCAACCCCATAGGTAAGAGCCACTTCGTTGCCCCGTTTGGAGAAAGCCGCGTAAATGAGATATCCGTCCCCCATTGTGCATCCCCAGCAAAGGGGGGCCCTAAAAACTGGGGTTGAAAAAACAGGGGAAAGTTAGTTACATATTTCTTGAGGCAAAAACCCCCAATTGTTTCCAATTTTGAATTGTTTTGGAACTTTGGGGGAGGGCCCTCGTTTGTTCCAGCATTAGGGGCATGTTTGCGCCCTTTTTAGGGGGTTAGCCCAAATAACTCACCCCATATTTGATAAAACCGGTAAAAAAACCATCGATTAGCCCTTTTGGTTTATGTGCAGAAAAATGTATTAAATGAGACGTGTAAAATAAAAATTAAAAAGTCACATTATGCCATAGTTAATACGGTATTACCCAGTCATTTAGGGTTTTTTGATGTCACCAGATGAAAAGAGGACACATGGTTTGTTTTTAAAGGTATTCACAGATTGGAAAAAAGTCTTTTCCTTGAAGTGGAGTTTTTCCCCCAGGGAACCTTCCACTGTGAAGGGGGAGTTCTCCGCAGCCCCAGCACTTAGAACGATTGTGGACTTTGCAAAGGGTGACCCGGACAGGAAGGCATTGTTTGGGATCAAATGGCAGCTCGGATTTCTGGAGTCGCAGAAGTGGCTCACATGTTTTAGGCCCATCTGAAACTTTAAAAACCCAGGATAAAAAGTAAAGAAAAAAATGACATCCTTAGTTTTGGTCAGGGTGCCATTTTTGACTTAGTGTGATGCCCCCTGAATAGTTCCTGGCCTTTGACGCTTGGGAGAAAAGAAAAACCGGGTAAGGGCCTTCCAGAGGGCTCGGGGATGAGCCCCGACCCCAATTTTTTTTAAAAGGCCTAGTTCCTGGTTTAAAAATAGAGGCTTGTGGATTCAGAGGCTGGGTCAGGGTGTTCCTGGGTTCTGTTATGCCTGTTAAAAAAGTGAGAGTAGTTACATAATTATTTAATCAAGGTTCGGATCTATGAAAATTTGTACTTAAGAAAGGCCCTTCCTAAATAATTAAAAGGGGGCGCCCCCCTTTTTGGGGGGGCAGTTGAGCCCTCATTAAAGTTGGGTGGGACTTTAACATTTGGGCCGCGCTTATTTAAATTTTGTGCAGATTCTTTGAAAATGTCTTAGCTTTTAACCCTTTTCCCTGAGGATTGGGGTCCCCGGAGCAGTGAAAGGTACTCATACCTAGAGCTTTAAAAACCCCTGATTTACAGCAGCTTTAAAGGGGGACCCATTGTTCACTTAAAGGCCCCGTGGAGCCAAACCTGGGGAAAATTTATGGATTAAAATATTAAAAACCTTTTAGCTTGTTCATACGACAGGGGAAACCCTCAATCCATCCAGTAAAAGTACCACCCAAATTGAAAAGCAAAAATATCCATTGCTTTTGGCATATGAGAAAATAAATTTTTCCCAGTCTTCCCCAGGATATTTTCCCCTATGTTGAACCCAGATTTGGCTCTTTTCGTCTTTGGGTTATTTTTTGAAAACCTCACATCTTTTGAAAATGTTCTTTAAAAGTTTTCTTTACTTTTTCCCTTCAAAAAAACGAGAAGCCATCTGGTAATACTTTTACCCCCAAATAAAATTTTGATTTTAATTAAAAATTTTTCCATAGCATTCCAGGAATTATTAATCGCCATCTCGGACTGAAACCACCTTTATCGTAACTTTGCCCCTTTTTTCTCATCTTTCTATTTTTCCTCTTTAAATTGGGGTTTTTTTTTTCCCAAAGGCCCGTCCAGATCAAAGGGTCTGTAAGGAAGGGGTTTCGTAAAGTTCTTTTTTTTGGCTTGAGGGTCAGCTACAGGTTACCGGCAGCTATTTTACCCCCACCCTGCTGTGCTTTGCAATGCTAACTGTACTTCTTTAGGACAATAGATAGCATTTAAAAGTCCCCGATCTCTCTGAAATGTTTAAATAGGTTCTCCGGTTGCTTTTTTTAACTGTCTTTCTTTCCAAATTTTTGCAGCATGGATGAAAAGTCAAATAAGCATATTAAAATCGTGAAAAATATTCAACGTTGCCTTTGTTAAACCCTTAGAGTCGGGTCGGGCCCAAAAGCCCCGCAACTGGGCCTGGTTCCCGGGGGGAGAGATTTTGTTTCCCAAAAAAATTTTTCAGCGAAACCAGAAAACCCTTTTTTACGCTTTCCATCCCGAACAAAAGAACTCCCATCTGAAAATATTTCCTGTCAGGATTGTCAAAGGGGGTATCTATTAGTCTTTCCGGTGCATAGTTTAAAGTTAAAAATTGGGAGCAATCTGATCGGTTTTTTCATTTCCTTCCAGGGGGGAAAGTGAGGATTTAAATTTCAAAACTTTAAGCTTAGTTCTGGTCCTTCTAAAAATAGTGATGATTTTTAAAAACCCTACTGTCTTTTCACCCAAAATTTAATTTAAAATTTCAAGTTCAACTCCATATGGGGAAGTCAGTACGAAATTTTTCGTCCATTAATTATTTTCAAAGTTTCAGTGCTTAAAGCCCTGGCTCCAAATTCTCTTTGGGAGTGGGGCCCCCAGTGCAATTTAAATTTAAATTCTTTTGCTTGATATGAATGGTTGCTGTGAGGCCCCCGGGTTGTGTCAAAATCCCCGGCCATACCCTTTTTTTTCAGGACAAAAAGTTAAATTTTACGTGGGCAAATCAAAACCCGAGCTTGCGGGAGCGTCTGAAGAACTTTTAAAGCCTTTTGAGTATTGGAGGGAAAAACCGTTGCGGTTTGGGCTGTGAGTTTCAGTAAAGTTTTTATAAAAAGGGGGGGAAGTTCCCTTGCCCGGAATCCAAAACGACGTAGCCTGTGTTTCCCAAAAAACCCCTCAATTGCCCTTTAAAGTATGGTAGGGGTGGTTTGTATAGGTTTAATTTTCAGGCCTATTGCCCCAGTCCCTTTTGATTGATTAGGCCCCAGATTCTAACGATTGTTGAAAAGCTGAGCCTTTTCTCTTTAAGCTTGTAACCGCAGCCCGCCAGAAAATTTTGAAATCTTCTGGGCTCGTGAAAAGTTCCCTGTTTTAGCACAGAGCAAAATTCATCTCATATTGTAAAAACACCCCTTCGACTATTAAAATTTTGTAGATCCCCTGAAAGCTTTGTCCAAATAAGTGAGGTGACGAAATCCCTGGGCAAAATGTCCAGGTTAACTGAGAAATGGGTGCGTGGGGTCTTCAAAGGAAATGAAAATTTACTTTCTTCCGCCAAAGGCAGAATAGAAGGATTTTCAAATCAATTATGAGAAAAATTTGGGCCCTTCCGGGGAAATTTTAGAAATGAGTATAGGGATTAGACACCCCAGGGTGTAAAGGAACCCAGCCCATTTTTTTATTGTAAATCTTGAAATATCTCCATTTACCCTTTGATTTTTTATAACCCCAAAAAGGAGTGTTGCTGGACTGTTACAGGGAAAACAGTCCCCGCCTTTTAAATTCTCAATGATGGGTTTTAACCCCTTTTTTTAATCGGTTTCAGTGGTATGTTTTTATGTGGGAAAAAGTGTGGGTCTTTGAGCTTGACAACTAAGGGAAAGCATTCTGTGCTCGACCACGATTTTCCATCAGCCCATATCTAAGATTTACATTTTGTTCAACTAAAGGGGAGAGAAAGGGGGGCTCCTATTCAGAAAAAAAGAGGCATGGATTTGCTCAGTATTCCCTTCCAAAGGGGTAGGGTGATTTGGCCCTAAGAAACTGTGTGAAAATGCACAGAATCCAGTTGCACGATAAAGAATAATGAAATATACTTTTGGGTCGTCCAGACAGCCCCTTACGGGGCGGATCGGGAAAAAGTGGGCCAGGGTTATTTAAACACGGAAAAGTTGCCCCGTATCTAAAAAGGGAAAATTGAGGATTGGCCCCCCACCCTTATCAATACCCGGGGCTCCTAAGGTAATTAGGACGGGGGCTTGTGTGGGGACCCCGGGCAAATTCAGTCTGTTGGCTTGAGAGTCAGACCCTGGACCTAGCCTCTGGGGCAGTTCCCTCCCCGTGTGGTCCCTTGCAGGGCCGGATTGGAGCGGGGGGGCTTGATGCCCTAGGGCAATCTCTCTTGAGATGCCCCCCCTTTCCAAGCAATAGCAAGGCCCCTCCCCTTTCCCCGGGTCCCTCTGGGATTTTTTCAGGCTGCTTAGAACGTTTTCATGCCCCTTGGGAGGCTTCCGCTTTTCTTGTCTTTCTCTGCCTTTCTTTTTTTTCCTCATATTCCCCTTCAAATAGATTTGAGCCAGTTGTAAAGATTATCTAAAGATGATTTTTGGGCCATGCGCCGTTTTGATAAATTTCGGCAATATTGGAGCGATGAGTGAGAAATTTTTTTTAAGTCACTTTTCCTCTTCACTTTTGGGATCAATCTCAGGAATCTGGAAGGGCTTTTCAGTTTTAGGAATTTACCCGGAGTTCAACAGTATTATACTTAAGAGACCTCAAATGGCCACCCTTCGCCCTCCTCCGTGGGTACCGTGGCCATGGAGTATCCATGAAGACCGGTGTTTTTCTTTAAACCTGGGGATCAAATCTTCCGTTTTTTGGATACAGTTCAAAGGGGTGAGGGGTGGAATTTTTTTTGCTCCCCTCTGTAAAAGGGGAAAAAAGGACCAGCGCCCTTTTTTTTTTCGGAGGATCCCCCCCTGTCTGATGGGGGTGTGACAGACTTTACACCAAAAAACTTTTCTTCCCGGTCAGACTTAGTTGTCCCTTTCCGACCAGGGTCACATCGTCCCCCGGTTTTTACCCCCGAGACGGGGTGGGGTGCCCGGGGTAGACTGACGGCACCTGATGCGTCCAGCCCTTCACCCGCTTGCCTCTGATGCCCCGGGGTGCAATCAGAGTAACCCTTCAGAATGTTTTCCGGTAATACCCCCGGGGGGCAATTTTTACCTGAGTGCCTGGCCGACCCCAAGTTATTCCTGACCACAGCAAGACGATAATAATGAAAATGAGAGGTTCCCTTTCCCAATGTTACCAACCCGGTTTTTAAAAAGCCCCCTCTGGGCCACTAAGAGCCCGTGTTTCCAAAGGAAAAAAAAGCCACTGCAGCTCCAATCTGAGTCATCTTTAACCTCAGAGGGTTAGAGCTCCCTTGCTTCCGAAATTTCCCCGCCCCACGGGCTAGGCGCTTCCCGTACCAATCCAAAATTTGAGACCTAGGCCCCGTACGTGAACAAAAATTTTCAAGTCCCTTTAAAAACCCATGATCCGATAGATTGGGTTTGTCTTTTAATTCCCAAAGGGGTTATGAAAGGTCAAAGAGACCGTAAAGTTGACGAGAAAGGAGATTTGGTCCCCACGCTTTGCCCGTTTGGTCGGTTCCTGAAGAAGAAAATTTTTGCCCTTGGCATTGGAGGTCGGGTATAAACCCCCCAAGGTTTTTGCCAAAAGCCCTTTTGAGGTGCCCCAGAAGAGAGGAGGGCTCCTCATTTGCTTCGCAAAAGGGGTTTATTCATTCCACAGCACATGAGGAGTTTAAGTACAGCAGAAAACATGTTTTAGGGAACAAAGCTAGAGTCCAAGCATCCTTTCCTTGTCTTTTAGGATCCCGGACGAGCCCCCAAAATGAAAAAGGGTTTTTGCTGAATGATTAGACATGGGATTTTGGCCCCCGGAGGAGCGAATTCAATCTGGGGCCAGAGACGAGGCTGGATCGCTCGAGCTTTTTTTGAAAAAGTTTTATTAAAGTATAAAAGGGGATAGAGAAAAATTCTGACTAGGCATCGAAAGGGGGGAAAAAGAAAACCCCCTCCTATCTTTAGCTGTTGTTTTATAGTCATCACAGTTTTTAAGAAAAGGTGTATAAAATTTTGAAGATACCCGATAATTTATCCCTGGATTTTAAAAAATTGACTTGTCTTGTGAAGGGGATACCCAAAAATAATTTTATTTACATAGATTAGGGGAAAAAATAATGAGTAAGTAAATTTAGGCCCTTTGGCGGCCCCCCCCAATAATTTTAGAGTCTGAGGTTCATTACATGCTTAAGAAACATTTTTATACGAAAAAAAAAAATATTGGTCAAATCAAAGGGTTTGAGAGTAGTTGCTTCAGGTGAGACCCGGGTCAGGGAACACAGCACTTTAAGGAAACCTCTTTTAAACTTGTATAGAGAAGGAAAAATATCGCTGGTTTGTTTCTTCCTGCCCTTAAGAGAATAAAATGTCGGCACCTGAGCTTCTTTTTTCCATTTGGGAAACCCGGCCTTCCTGTGTTACCCTTCGAAACCCTCCTTTTGCCCTGCCCCGCTCAAAAAATTCCTGAGTTGTCCTTCTAACTAGAAGGGGTCTGTCGTCGGTGAAAAAAACACGAGTTTGAGGGCCCTCCGCATAACTGAGAATTAAACCCCAGTCCCCCCCCCCAATCGAGAAAAACCTGAGAATCCCCCCCGAAGCCAGATGAGGCCTGATTTCCCCCTAATTGCATGCGAGCATTCTATGATCCCATCAAAATTAAGGACCCTCGAATGCTTTATGGATCTCGAGACAGTCCCCAAGAACACTGTCACAAGTCTAGAGGGGCCTGAGGTCCAACGGAAACCCCGAAGGAGATCCAGGCCCCAAATCCCCGTATGAGGCCCGATTCCTGTTTGATTCCAGACCCATCCCCCGTTTCCCACAAACACGACCGGTGGTGGACTTCCTTTAGGCAACTCCAGAGTTTCCCCCGACAACACTGTCCCAAGTATGGAGGAAACCAAGTTCGACAAAAGTCGAGGAATGTCCGTGTCACCAAACGTCTAAAGCTGAGAGGTGATTCCTGGCTTGCCCAAGACGTGCCCCCATTAAAACACCAACACCTAAAGGGGGAGAATTCTTCAGAATATGTTGGGGAAAAGTAAACGAGTTTGTGCTCAAGTGGAATAGACACCGAAAACCCCTGCTCGAAGGAGGCGGATTTCCTTGCTGTAGTTTAAATTAACGGCCCCTCTTTCATCTACAAGATAAAGGGATGTTGAACCCCCTTGGGGGGGGCCCCTATAGGAACCCCTGGCCCTTGCCTCTTTCGAGGAAGCCTCCCCCCTTTGACCCCTCGAAGGCGGGGGTTCACTGCTTCAAAAAGTGATGATCCCCTTATTTTGAACTTTAATAGGAACCCCAATAACCCTTGGGCTATGGAAAAGGACCCTGGGTCTGCCTCACCTTCAAAACTAAAAGGGTTGTTGCTGAACGATTAGACGCGGGTTTTTGGGCCCCCGGAGGAGAGAATTAAATCCGGGGAGAGATGAGGTGGATCGTCAGACTTTTGTGTAATAATTTTTATTAAGTATAAAGGGATAGGAAAGTTTGTAGGCATCAGAAGGGGGCAAAAAATCCCCCCCCTCCTTGTCTTTAGCGTCTGTTATATAGTCCCTACAGTTGTTATGAAAAGGATGTCATAAAAATTTTGAATGATACCAGATAATTATCCTGGCCATAAAAGATTTACTTTAATCTTGTAGAAGGGTAAAAATACCCAAAAAATAAATTTCATTTAATAGTTGGGAACAATACCTGATTAAGTAATTTAGGCCCTTTTTGGGAATCAACTTGAGTAGAGTCTGGGGTTTTTAAATAGCTTAAGGGAAAAATTTTCCATCGTAAAGAAACATATTATTCAATTTAAGGGTTTTAGGTAGTTAGCTTCAGGTGAGGGCCCGGGGGTTTATGGAAACAGCATTTAAGGGAAACCCCTTTTAAATTTGTATGAGAAAGGGAAAAAAAATATCCTGGTTTGTTTCTTCGCCGCTTAAGAGAGATAAAAGTTGGCACCGGCTTCTTTTTTCCCTTTGGAGCCCCCGGCCTTTTGCTGTTACCCCCCATTCCCCCTTTTCTTTAGGAAAATTATGTTTCCCAGGAAAATGGGCGTCGTTTTTTCCATAACTGTTCCGAGTGCAAAGTGGCGTTGTCCCCAAAAAGGTGAGGCAACATATTCTCCCATCCTATAGTGAGGGTGTTGATCCCGGGTCCCCAAATAGTGTAGGAGAGGGCAGTGATAGCAGGAGTTTGAGAAAAATTTGTAACTTAAAAAATTTTTTGCGACTAGAAACAAATCCTTTTTCACAGTACGTGCGGGAGAAAAAAGAAAAAAAAAAAAACAATAAGAATTTTTGTAATTTTGATGATTCCCCCAAAGGGGAACTAGTTAACGTATCCAAAGTGAGGCAATGGGGGCTCGGGGGATCCCTGGCCCCCTTTTTGTTCATGTGTTTAGTTAAAAAGAGTAAAAATTAGTGTCAATCGGTTAATGTGCAGCATTGAGTATGAATGTGGGACAAATTCCTCCCTTTTTGGGAGCTGTCGAAA